>JMQE01000410.1:0-43150 GCA_000731825.1 Hypocrella siamensis
GGGGGGGGGGCTGGCATGATCTATGTCGGCAGCATCCTTTTCGGCTTGCTTCAACTCGGGCCATGCACTACTCGCAGCCATGAATGGACCCGCATCCTACTGTCGCGACTGGGTGTCTCGGCTGTACTTGACGCTGGGTGGTCTCATGGCTTCAGCATTAACATGCCCTGAAAGCTGGCTCTCGGAACTTTTGACCCCTTAGACAACCGAAGAAAGAAAGATTCGTTGAAGATCTATATTGACACAATCGAAGACGACTGGGGAAAAGAGAAATACTACAGAGCCAGCTTCAGTCGAAATCCTCGCACTGCTTCAACCGAAATGGGGGGCTGTGTTGAATCGGCGATGGTGCTCGATCATCCGCTCGGTCACGCTCGGTAAATCTCGGTAGCGCTCGATGATGGTCGATGATGGTCGATGGGATGCTCGATGATGCTATGGCTTGCATCTGCTGTTGTTGCAGATTTCGCGGGTCCCCGAGGCAATTTAATGCAGATGGAAAACGGCTGCGGACGCCAATCTAGCAAGTCCATCAAAAATGCTCGATGTCGCACGGATCATTCGCCAAGAGACCAGAGCACAGCAAAATTCCCCCATTGGACTCCAGCGTGCCACGTAAGTCAACCATGACCATGGATCGGGACTCAAACAGTCTTGACCTGCGCCCATGGCCTCGAATGATGAAGGATGAATGTGATGGCTTGCGGACTGTGGCTCTCGGGGGATAATGGAGGGCAGGACTTGGGACCAGACTCGCCCATGAGCCAGGACGAGGCATGCGAAAGGTCGTCCTGGAGCGAACCATAACCACAACTTCTATCTAAACGATTTGGGAGCAGCCTCTGAAGACGTCGTCCGCGGTGAATAATGAGGGCTGGCGACTCTGACCTCCCACCCTGAGATGGCCAACGATGGTCTGGAAGATGGCGCAAAAGTCAAACACGAAAATTATGACACGAAAATTACACAAACGTCAGCTGTGTCGATGCTCACTCACCACCGCGCTTCCGTGGTTGTCGCTGACAGATCGGACGGCCGTCGCACCGGCCCGTTCCGTTTGATGGATTAGGGTCAACGGCCAAGCAGTACACACAACAACTTTGAACTCTGTTTGACTCGAAATGATGGATGATGTGGAGAATTCGCGAAATCAAAGCCCACCACCACAGCAAGAGCAGGGCCGCCGGCGGCGACAGGGAGTCTGCTCCGTATCTCCAGTCGCACAGCTCTTGACCCGTACAAAATGCGTCCGCCGACAACCTCGGAAACGTACCGCACATGCCGGTCTAGTGGGCAGTGATGCTGGCATGGCATTTGATTCTCGGGGGCACACCACTAGAGCACAACGACCATCGACCCTCGACCCTCGACCCTGGACCCTGGACGAAGCGCCACATCTCCCTGGGGATGCCATGGGGATGAGGCTGACCTGGCTGACGACATGCGTACCCGCCACGGCTGCCTTACCATGTTGAAGAGACAATCAGTTGCGAATCCTTGCATGAGGTGTGCGGCTCAAGCAATGCTTGAAAAGACGCAATTGAGAAGCTACAGATGACGAGTCGCTGTCACATGAGACGGCTATATGGAAGAAAGCATGGTAGGAATCAAGATACGGATTGCGCGACAATCCCAGTAGCGACAGTTCTCCGCATCCCTCGAACCGAGACAAGTTGAGCGCGTCCAGCACGAATTCAAGGAAGAAGGGTGACAACGACAACAAAGACAATGAGACCCAAGGCCAAGGGCAACCTGGTTGGTCGAGGTTCAATGATGGCTGCATTTCGAGCCTCTTCTCTCGGCGACTCACAGGAGTTGGTCAACAAACGAGCTTGCAATCTGCGGAGTCCAATTTAGTTCGCAGAGCCACAGTGCGCACCGATGGTGACCTCGATTGGCACATCTCAACCTTGAGTGCAGCAAAGCCATGCGTTGTCTCAAAACGGCCGCCGAGTCTACAGCTGAATGTCCGGGGTTGGAGCACAGCGCAGAGACGAACCGGCTACTTTCGCAAAGCGACGCAGAAACAGAGGGGGATTGGGAGTTACACGGTGAGGAGCGCAGACAAGAGAGGGCCCGATTTGCCCTCGCGCAGGCGCAGGCGATGCGTGCATGACGGAGCTGCAACGGGTATGACTCCGGGTCAAGCATGTCTCAGTAACACTTGGCTGGAGAGCAGGATGAGTTCGGATAGTCGTTTGGGGTCGGTCCAACGTCGTACGCAATCTACAGAGCCGTACTCCGTACATGCATACGTACGTACGTAGGTGCATCCGAGGTGCATACGATTCGTTCTCTGTGCTTGTTTGCGCATCGACCGTACGTTGATGCGTACACATCTGCGGCATGACAGATGAAGCGTCATGCGTGCCAGCATATCACGATACTAGCCGCATGGAAGGCAGCGTCTGCCGTGGCCACGATGCGGACATTGACCAGGTGCGCTTCGTCACTGACTCAAGACGTACCAGTCCCTTCGTGAGGTACTGCAATCTCGTTGCAGGCGGTCTTCGCAACCTTGATGAAGCCCCTGACGTGATGCCATCGGTCTCATGGCTGGCTTTGTTTGTTCAAGCTTGAGCTTGCTTGACATGACGGCCGCCGTACAGGCCGCAGGAGTGCTGTTGGCACGCGCGGTTTTGCACATGTTTGCTGCCTTCCCTGCCAGTCACGTTCTCATGCAGACAGGGCGGCCGTTCTTTGCTCGCTAGTCCAAGGGGGCCCTTGGCTTGAAGGGATCAGGCCATACCATGGGGGCGGTTGGTGGTTGGTGGAAGGACGACGAGGCCAAACAAGAAACCAGAATTGTGTTGACTGACCGATTCATGGCCACAAAACTGCAATTACAGGCCAGACTTGGTTGACCTGACTCGTTGTCGCTTGTCATCGTCGTCGTCGGAAAAAAAAAAGAGGGCTGAAGGAAGACACCAGACGGTTTCCACAGAGTAGCGGTCACCCCGTGGCGCGCTTGAGGTTGGAACCAATATTCCTCCGAGCTGTGGATTCCGTTTCTGCATCCCTATACCTGTGCCCAAAGGGCTTACCCTCATGTACCTAGTTACCCAGCACATGTATCCAGGTACCTACGGAGTAATTACCCACCCAGTACGGCTCGCAGCCCCACCGACCAGGACGGCCAGGACGACCAAGACGAACCGTTCCAGGTAGAGTGACTTGTTAGGTAATCTGCTTTCAACAAACCGCATCCGGCACTCTGTAACATCGACAGATGCGCGAACAAGAAAAAGGATCAGGACTTGGCAGGCTCCAGGTCTCTCCTTCTGCTCCAGCGTTCCGCATCCTGCTGACAACTACTGCGGGAAAGAGACGTCTTGACCTCGACGAAAGCCCGCGACTTGCGAGATTCGCGAGACTCGTTCCCCATTCGAGGCCCCGCACCGCACCAGCAAGAGGTTTCATGCGTCATCCCTTGACCCAAACAGACGCGCCTTGATGTTGTCAGCTCATTGGCACTTTATCCCCGCCGACGAGAAGCTGCAAACGAAAACACAGAGCAAGATTCATGATCCCGGCCCCTCGCAGACAGGCGAACCTGACTTCATTGTCCATCTCTCTCCTGACAGCAGAAGAAGGTAGAGAGGGTAAGCAAGAGGCAGAGAGACAAGTCGCAATCATCCCCGCGCCTTCCCGTTTCAAAATCGGCCTTTTTCTTTTGCTTATGTTTTTTTTTTTTTTTTTTTTAAATCAAAAAAAAACTTCAAAGTTTTTTTTTTTTTTTTTTTTTCAAATCAAGAAAAAACTTCAAAGAGCATTTTTCTGCATCTGTGGCCACCCAGAACGTCTCGCTCCGACGAAAAGTCACATGTTGGGTCGACAGGCCATCGTCGCCTCCGCAGTCACTCCGCCGTGCCATCTCCCCTGTCGGTCTCTTCTCTTACTACTACAACGGGGCACTCCGAGAGCACCAGATTGGGCGAGTGACGTGATGTCATGACAATGTCTGCACGTCCATCTGCGGCCGCTATTTAGTCTCATTATCCATTCTCGTCGCATACAGGAGTATACCTACAGCTGTCGCCATATATCGTATACGTTGGGGACGGGGGTGATGTGAAAGCTCGGGCATCAAAGATTTGCGTCTTTTTCTTCTTGTATGTGTTTTCGCGCCGCGCCTGCTGTTCGTTTTGTCGCCAAAACCCTGTACCATCTCACACTCCTGCTGCATGTCGATGCAACAAGAAGAAAAATCATAACTTCTGAGTCCAGTGACCTGGTGACCGTTGAATGGGTCGTCGCCAACACAGCCAGCCGCAAACCGGACACCCCCAAGCTTTTCTGCAAGGCCCTCCAGCTGCAGGCTCCGAATTTTCTACTATACGGACAACGGCCTTTGTTGTTGGTGCGGGCCGCTCATCCAAACCGATCTGAACCCAAGCACTTGATGATCCAAAACAACATTCAACGACCCTGGCGGGGCCCCCGGATCTTACCTGCGTCATCTTCAGCCACCCTGCCGTCCCCGATCTTCCGATCTTGGGCTCGACTTTGGCCGGACAACCCAGTTGATGATCTATCCCTACATACCACTTCGAAATTCACGCGGGGCGTCCCATGTATGAGAGCAGGGCAGCGCGCACACGAAATCGGGCTGACGCTGACTATCATCTCGCATACGCCGGCCTGGTCAATATCTCAGGGTACCCAGATGGAGCGAGACGGTGCCGACTTCGCGCCCTGTAGCCTAGAGGATGAGGTGGCCGTTCAACCACTTCAGGAGGCCGGTGGTGCCCAACTTGATGCCACGCCAACACCCCATGGCTCCAATTCTTTCGAGGTAGCGGCAACGCTTATCGAGACTTGTTGGCCAGGCCATCCATCTGTATGCTATGCTGGCAGTATCGAAGAGGGTCAAAGCTGCCAGAAAGAACCAGAACCTTCCGGGTATCAAGGCTTGGCCTCTGTCCACGGCTGCCGGGATTCAGGGTGCCTTGACACGCTTCCGAATGAACTGCTTCTTCATATCCTTCAGTTCCTGGACGTGAGCGATTTGCTGGCCACTTCGAGGGTATGTTTGTTTCCACTCCCCAGCAGCGCCCCGGCTGTTCATTTCCCATGCCTACTATCCAAGCCCTGCCGTCGGCTGCGACTGCGACTGCAGCCCGTGACCCGCAGTCGTGGCCCGCAGTCATGGCCCGCAGTCGCAAACGTCCAGGGCCTTGACCAGCACAGACAAGACAAGAGCTCCGGCAAAGATTGACTGATATAATTATTCCAGACAAACCATTCGCTCCGCACCCTGTCCCTATCTCCAATTGTACACTATTATCGCCTCCGACGTACTCGTCAAGTTCTCCCGCCCTTGCTCTCGTCTCCGGGTCGGCCTACTATTCATGATCTCGTTTCTCGTTCCATTTATTTGACACAGGCCTCGGTGATATCACGACGGCTAGCTCGTTCCTTTGTTTCGATCCAACTATCCAAGCGGCTAGCTGTGCGTCCATCAGCCGAAGCACTTGTCCAACGATGTGTGCTGCCAAAGGAATGTGTGCCTGGCATGGGAACCGTGTACGTAGCTCCGGCGTTGGTTGCCAAGAGAAAAGCGATTGAGAAGGAAAGAGTCAAGGATGGGTTACGACGTTGGATCGCAGCAAAGTGGAAAGGTGAAGTCAGGGAGCGAGAGGAAAGGTCAAGGCGTTGGCTCGAAAGCAAAGGCATAGGCCGTGTGTGGAAGCTGACCAGGTTCTGGGAGCGAGTGAGTCGAGGAGACTGCCAGCCCTGGAGTTGAGTGGGCTTTTTACTTCTCATCTCTTTTCTTTTTCTCTTTTCCTTTTCCATACTTGTTTCCTTTTTTTTTCTTTGTGAATCGGTTCACTTGGCATACAGCACACATGATTCCCCCTACCTAGTCTTTGTGGACGCCCAGGGTCTCCTCTTCTTCGGAGAGCAAAATATCACTTGCCTTGGATGGATCGGGAACGTCATTTTGGGGAGCAGGATTTAGCATTGATCTGTAATACAACTGACGACCAAACACCACCTTGATCCCCGACGTGGACTGAAATAATTCACAATGTACTGACTTCTTGCTTGCGAGAAGTCATCATGAAATTCCGCCCCAAGCCAGATCAAACGCCGTTTTGGTATTTTTGGACAAGAAACTTCCGACAATCCCTTACCTTGGAAATGCACAATATTCACAAGCTCCTCTTGAAACGAAATGATGCCGCCCAATCGTCATCGTCGTCGTCGTCATCATCATCATCATCAACATCATCACTCTCGTCATGTCCGTCGTGGCCATTCACGGCATGGCCAGGGGAATCTTTTTTTGGCGTCTTGTCCGTACTAACGTCGCCAGCTTCCCTCCTCTTCTTGAGAATGGTCTCCCTTGACTCCTTGAGCTTCCGGACCCTCTCTTCCAGGCCCTTCATCTCGTCCAGTTCCTCCTCCAACACGCGCCTAGCTTCTTCTGCTTCGTCTTCGAGGTCTACGTCGACCTGGGCCTTGCGGTCAATGGCGGCCTGCTCGTCCTTCGCGGCGGCTTGTTGGGCGGTCAAGGCCGGGGCGGAGATGACGGCGCCTTGGTCGTAGGGGGCTGATGCCGCGGCAATGTCGGCTTCAAAGGCGGCCCATTCGGACTCGTCCACGGGGGTCTTTTGGCTCGACGGGAGCGGCGCTGGTGTTGGGAAGCTCTGCGACGCTGCTGTGGAAGGAGTAGACTGGGGTTGGGGAGAGAAGTAGTTTCCTGCAGAGGAGGGGCCACTGCTGTCGCGGTGGGCCGGCGTGGCTGGTCTGGAGGCGATTTGGATCTCGACGCCGTGGGAGGGCGTGGAGGTTCTGCGGTGAAGGCGTGACGGTGTGCTGGATGGTGTCTGGGTGCCCTCTTTGCCGTTGACGCTGCCGCTGGCGCTGGTTTGTTCTGTTGCGAGGGTGTTTCCGGCTCGGATGCCGGCCTTGTCTGGCGCTGAGCCCTCGAACGCCAAGTCTGTGGCAACTGGTGTGATATCGGGTTTTTTGCGTTTCGGACGCTTCTCCTCCTCGTCTGGCGTATCAGAACCGAGTTTCCGTTTCTGGAGCACGGCGCTGCTTGTTGCTGCCGCGGTCTTGGAGTCGTCGTCGGCGGCGGCGTCGGCGGCGGCGGGGCCGGATGTCGCCTGGGTGATCTTGTCCTGCTGCAGTCGCTGCTTGTGACCCTGGCCGAGCAAATGGCTATCCCATAGCGACTCAGCCTTGAGCTGCTCCCGGCAGAGCGTGCATAACAGCTTGCCGGCGTCCGAGTAGGCGGCGTAGGGATGCTCGATGCGCCTGGCCGCTCGTTGTTGGCGGAGCATAGACCTCACGTCCGTCATGGCCGGGACTACTGGCTCAAATCAAGCTGATGTGCACGCACATGCGCAGGGGCATCGGAGACGGAGACGGAGACGGAGAGGGTGCAGGCGGAAGTGATCTCGTGTCTTGAGTGTAAGGCGTTGGCTGAGATTTCGGAGCAACGAAGAAATTAAGGTTTGCGCCAGAGACCCAGTACCTTCCAACTATACAAACGCTCGCTGCTGGGCCGGCATTTATCCGGTGCGAAAAGTGACATGGACAGCAACATTATGGCAACAAAACTTTGGAAGGTAACAAGGTCCTCCCAGTCTCTATCAATCTTGCCACCTTCTTCCCTTCTCCGGCTCAAATAATGACGTGTGTTGCGTCCGAAAATGGCCACATAGCCAGAGCCGGGCACAACGGACGTGATTGCTGAGAAGGGGAAAAAAAAGAAAGAAAAGGAGAAAAAAAAAGGCAGACACCGTCTTGCCCCAGATGGCCGAGCAGGAAGCTCACTCGCTCGCCTCGACGTTCCCATCGCCGCCTCCGTTCTGGAGAGACTTCACGCCTGACCGAGTTGCACGGATAGAAGAATTACGGAGCTCCTTTGCCAGCGCAGACGACCAGACGGTCGCCCCCATTCCCGGTCTGCCGCCGGAGCTGACCAACCTGCAGCCGCCGCCGGAGCCGGCAGACGGACGATGGAGGGTGTTTGGAGACCAATACACGGTACGACGATTTGTCACTGAGCCTCTCAACCCCCCCTTTTTATTCCGAGGTAGAATGAGGTAGAGAAGGTTTCTGCGTGCCCTGTGCTGACCATCAAGTCGTCGTCCAGCTCGCGGATAAGCTCCCGACGCTCGAAGACCAGGGCATAGCCAACCTTCCCAACTCGGGCCTGTCGTCGTCCAAAGACGCCAAGCACTACGACCGCGCCTTTGAGCTCAAGAAGCTCGCCAAGTCGCTGCTCCTCAACTTCCTCGAGCTGGCGGGCATCCTGTCCTTCAGCCCGGCCGACGCCGAGGCTAAGATTCAAGACGTGCGCACCCTATTCATCAACATCCATCACATCCTCAACGAGTACAGGCCCCATCAGGCGAGGGAGTCGGCCATTGCCATGATGCAAAGGCACCTGGACAAGACGCGCAGCGAGACCGTGGCCATCAGGACGCAGGTCGAAAAGGCCAAGAGGATGCTCGAGGGTCTGGGCAGCCTGACGGTTGACCAGAAACCCCCTCCGGTCGCGGGGGCACCTGAGCCCGGTGGGGCCGAAGAAGGGCTGAGAGAGAGGGACAGGGAGCTCTGGGCTGCTGTCGACGCCGAGTTTGCGTCTTGAAGAAAGACTTCTGGCTTAGAGACTAGACTTGGTGTGTTGCTGGATATGTCTGGTTATTGGCATAGCAGCGTCTTTGTTCACGCAGCATTACATGCTGCGACGAGCAAAGTAGGTTTTTTCTTTCTCTCTCTTATCCTTTTTGAAATTAAAATGTGCAAAAATAAAAAGGGAAAAAAGAGTAAAAGAGTAAAAGTTCAGATTGACTAAAAAAGTTCAAGGTGACAAGCCCCGTGGACTGACGTGACCATCGAAACCAGAATCCAAGCAAGCGCGGCAGGTATCACAAGTACAAAACGACGAGCGAGCGTCCAACATTCCATCTTTTGATATTTTTGTTTTAAAAAAATGAGAAAAAAAAGGGTAGGCGCTCCAGACTCCCCCAATCCGCATCTCCCTGCCATTCTTCTCGTCATTATAAAAAAAAGAAGAAAAAAAAAACCGCCTCTTGGCGCAAAACCTTCATGGCCACGGAATCGTTCGTGTGACAGACAATCCTCCCATTTTCCCCCCTCCAATGGTACAAATCGATGATGCCAGAGTCCAACGAAGAAGAAGATTAAAGAGGGAAAACAAGAAGAAAAGAAGTAGAAGGACAATAAGAAGAGAAACAAGGACAGCAAGTCATGTTCGGGAACACTAGTAGTTTTTTAAACTTGTCAAAAAAATTCACATGAGTCGTAAAGCCGTAGATATTAAAGACCAGCATGGTCTCCAAAGTTCTATTCGATTGAGGGGGCAATATAAAAAAAGGAAAAAAAAACACGATGCAAGACACTTTCATTACGTTGTCTTTGCTGTGGCAGCGTGGCTCTGCGGATTCTTCTCGGTGCCTTGCTTCTCGAGAATCTGTCCCAGATATTGCAGGTCGTCTCGTGCTCGCACATCTTTCTCGTAGATGGATCGAATCACCTCCCATTCGCGACGAGACATCTGGTGTGCTTGCGGCAGGATAAACTGCACCGTGGGCACGCTGATGAGGTCGCCCAGGATTTCCCGCGCCAGTACGTGTCCCGCTCGCTGGGCCTCGATTTTCTGCGCTTCCGTCATCCGTCCAGCCGCCGGCGGCGGGCTAGGAAGAGCAGGACCAGGACCAGGACCAGGACTTGGACCACCACCAGCAGCAGCAGCAGCAGCAGCAGCAGGAGGAGGAGGAGGAGGAGGAGGTCGCTGCATGTGCGGCGGCTGCGGAATCGGCACCGGGGTATTGGACTGGACTGGACCTCCTCCTCCGTGCGGCGCTTGCGGCGCAAAAGGAGTCTGGGGGGTGGCCGGCGAGACTGTCGGCCTCGGCACGATGCTGTTGCGAGCATCAGATCCGGGTGTTGGCGATGCCATGGAGCCTGGCGGTTGTGGCGTGGCGGATGATGCCCAGAATCCCTTCATCTTGTCTGGGTCGTTGCGGTAGACAAAGACGGCCAACAGCATCGACTCCGTCCTGCTGCTGGGGATGAAGTTGTCCACCAGGTTGAGCATGAACTCGGGATGCCCACCGTCGCCGGCCGGCACGGGCACAAGGTACGTGTCCCTGACGTTTCCCACGACCTTGTCTCCGACGACTCCATACCGTTCTTTACTGACAAAGTAGTTGACCAGGGCCTCGAACTCGTGCCGGGACTCGGGCGCCGTGGGCGAGAGGCTCACCACGATGACTTCGGTCAGGGAGCTGTAGCGCAGGCTGCACAAGTACTCGGTCGCGTTCTGCTGCGGGATGCGTCCGGCAACCGTCATTCTCTTGGGCATGAGTTCGGACCAGGGCCCAATCGAGGCAAAGTCGGCGCCCCCGACGTGTTTGGCCGTGGCGTGAAAGTCTGCGATGGTGCTCATGGCCAGGGAACCCCTCCATACGACGTCGGCGTCTTGGCCCTCCTCAGTCGGTGAGTATGGCGGCGAGTCCGTCTCATCCTGCAGCAGTCGGTCGACATCTGGATCGAAGCCGGGGCCGCTCGTCTTGAGGACAGGGGCCGAAGGCCGTCGATGATGCGATGCCGTCGGGGACTTGACCGTCGAGAAGACTTTGGCAATGTCAAACTGGGGCTGGCTCGGCGACTGCTGTGCGCCAGCTGCGGCTGCACCGACAGACGGCTGAGATGGCGACCTCGCCTTGACCCCGCCGCCCTGATCACCGCCCAACGACTCTCGCTTGACAAGCGGTAGCGGCGGCGGCTGGGGTTGAGACAGGAACTGGGACTGGGACTGGGACTGGCTCCCGGCTTTGCGAGGCCCGCCTGACGTGGGCAAAGGGGCATCGTTGTTGTTGCTGTTGTTGTTGTTGCTGTTACTGTTGTTGTTGCTGTCACTGTTGTTGTTGCTGTTGTTGTTGTTGTTGTTGTTGCTGTTGCTGTTGTTGCTATTGTTTATGACGCTGTTGCTGTTGTTGATGCTGTTGTTGATGCTGTTGTTGTTCTCGTCCTCGACAACCTCCTCGCCTTTGTGCGTCTTGCGCACACGCGGTCCCGTCTCCTGCGTGTACAGAATGGACTGCTTCTCGGCCTTGGCCCTCATCTCGGCCGTCTGCTTCTGCATCTCGGCCGAAGCAAGCTGTTCCGATGACATGACGGCCAGAGTCTCGGGTGTATGGGCGCCGTGCAGCAGCCCTTGCATCAGCTCCGGATTGTTCTTGAGATTGAAGGTCAGAGACTTAATCTGCTGGTTATATTCCTTGTGACCCCTGGATGCCGGATGCGTGTCGAAGACGGCGCGTTCGATCCGCAGAGCAAACTCCTCCGCCATGCCATCAGCCAAGCCGCCTTCCGGGAACTTGACCTCCTCTTTCTTGGCGATGGCACCGATGACGTGGGAGATAGACTTCTTCAAAGCTTTGGCAGGACCAGCCCGTGCGGTGGCTAGCTCCGATATCGACGTTGTCGAACCTGCCGGCTTGTCAGGCTTGACTGGTGGTCCGGGGAAGGCATCGCGCTCCGACACGCGACGCAGCTTGGAAGACTGACAAGTGGTCAGTATGCGAACGCCGACACGGGGCGGCACGGGGCGGCACGGAACCGGCATCTGCGGGGGAGAGGAGGGCCCTTGGCTTACCTTGCCATCAGCGTCTTGAGATTCGTCTCTAGACTTGCGCTTCCCTTGCTTTGAAGGACCAACCTCCTTCTTGTCCTTGACATCAGGCACCGGTGGCGAGACCTTGGTGGTTTTACTTTTGCCGTCGGGCTCCTCCTTGGCCTTGGCATCGCTTCCCCTCTTGCCCTTGCCTCTGCGCCCTCCTTTCTTCTTCTTTTGTTCGGCCTCTTCCTCCTCGTGGGCTCTCCTTCGCGCCTCCCAGGGCCTTTCGCCTCTGGCGATGCCGTCCAGCAACTCCTTGTGATCCTGAGGTCGGCACTGCTCGCACCAGTAGTTGTCAGGAATCTCGTCCTCGAAAGAGCTTACTCCAACGCAGACGTTGTGCTGCCAAGCGAAGCACGTCTCGCACGAGATCCACGCCTCGCCCGAGTCCTCGTCTTGTTCCGTCGCGCCGCAGACACATCGTATCACCTCCTCGACCTCGGGAACTTGGTCAGCTTCTTGCGCCGCCTTTTTCGTCTTCCTCGTTTGTCGTCGCTTCGGCGGTACTGTTGGCTCCAGGTCGTCAAACGACTTCGTATGCTGGCCTTTTGTGGCTCGCACCGAGCGCCGCGGCTCTGCCTCTCCTGGGGGGTTTGTGCGCGTCAGTCTTTGCAACTTGATGAAGCTGACGATGGCCGTCACGGCACGCTCGGCAAGCTTGCCCCGGGGGTAGGTAGAGACGTGCGGTTTGATCCCATCTTGGGCCTCCGCGAGAAATGCAAATGGAGATCATGGTGAGCTTACCAGACATGGTGTCTTCTAGAGCCACAGGCGATATTCTTGCCTGTCGCGGACTTGCGGACTCGCGGCTGGGGTGCGACGGGCGCGATATGGGGAAGGGGTATTATCCTTGGTGTTTGCTGCTTCCGTGTATCTCTTCTTAGTCTACTGTTGCGGTCGAAGGAGATTCAAAACTGCCAAGCTCTCGCGCAGGCATCTGACAGGACATTTACGACGTAGACAGGATTAGAGAGTAAAGACTATGACAAATTCAACTCGACTTGTCCACCAGGAAGAAAAAAACCACCGCCAGATCACTCCTCAATTCCGAGCCCAGCTTTGGCCAGCGAGATGAAGACGATTCTCGTGGGCCAAGACTGCCTTTCAAACTTGAATCGTGCTTTCACGAATTGACAGGGCAAAGCTGCCAAGGGGGTTCGTAAAGCAACGCGATCAATGCGTGGGTCAAGGAAAGGGATGGCACAAGGAAGAAATGGTTTCTGGTGATTTCTGGTAGTTTCTGGTGGTTTTTGGACGATGATGGGCCAGACGGGATTTGGAAGACCGAGATAAAAGTAGTGCGCCGAATAGCTGCAGTAGTGGATCAATTCAATGGGCGCCTGCCGCTGCTGGGTCAGTGGAAGCACCGCACAAGTAACGCAGTGTCCCTCCTGCTGCAGTTTGTGAGCGGCGAGCGTGCACAGTCGAGAGTTGAGGGGTTGAGAGGCGAGAGGCGATAGTCGGACGAAAATTGCAGGTGAGCAGATTCAGAAGCAGCTGCCAAGATAAAGGCGAAGAAGGAAAAAGTGCTGGGCCCGCCCTGGCCCCAGGGTCTATCCTGCTCTCGCGCCGCAGGAGTTCGCGTTGCTGAGTCATCGTTTCCTGGCCTTGGGCGCACCGGAGAGTGGGGTCACCGGTACCTTCTGCACCTTAGTACGTAGCCTACCTGCTGGCCCATCCGGCCCACCCAGCTGTACGCGGCCGGCTCGTGCCTGGAGCTTCGAGAGAGGAGTGATGCCTTTGAGTGCAGCATCAAACCGCGAGACAGACTACAACTCCAAAAGAAAAAAATTTGTCTCCTCCATTCTGCACATTTCGGACGTCGATTCCCACTTCGATCAACAAGCTTGAGCCTGTCGCGCGATCTGTTTCCCAGTCATGTCTCGCCGTTACGATTCGAGAGTCTGTTTCCCCGTCGTCATCCTCGTGCCATTCAAAGTTCATCATCTGACTGAGGGCCCAACAGACAACCATCTTCTCGCCCGAAGGCCGTCTCTACCAAGTAGAGTATGCCCTGGAGGCCATCTCACACGCCGGCACTGCCATCGGTATCCTTGCAAAGGATGGCATCGTCCTAGCTGCCGAGCGCAAGGTCACCTCCAAGCTCCTGGAGCAAGACACGTCGGCGGAGAAGCTCTACGTCTTGAACGAGTATGTACGCCTGCAGCTACAGAGAGCTCAAAAGCCTGGTCTATCCCTTCGTCTCACATTGCTGCCTAGTAACATGATTTGCGCCGTTGCCGGCATGACGGCCGACGCCAACATCCTCATCAACTACGCCCGTCAGGCTGCCCAGCGATACCTCCTGACCTACAACGAGGACATCCCCTGCGAACAGCTTGTACGCCGCCTCTGCGATCTAAAACAAGGCTACACCCAGCACGGCGGTCTGCGTCCCTTTGGTGTTTCTTTCATCTACGCTGGATGGGATCCTCGGAGGCAGTTTCAGCTCTATCTCAGCAACCCTTCGGGCAACTACGGCGGTTGGAAGGCAACCAGTGCCGGGGCTAACAACGCCAGTGCCCAGAGTCTGCTCAAGCAAGATTACAAGGAAGATTGCACGCTGAAAGAGGCGTGTACCATGGCGGTCAAGGTCCTGAGCAAGACGATGGACTCGACCAAGTTGAGCAGTGAGAAGAGTGAGTTTTTTTTTTTTTTTTTTTTTTTTTTAAAAAAAAAAAAAACTCCTTCTGACTGATTTCTTTCTTTTTTCCTTCCTTACAGTTGAGTTTGCAACGGTAGGGCAAACAGAAGAAGGCAAAATCTACCATAGATTGTGGAATGCGGACGAGATTACGGCTTTGTTGAAGGAGCAGGACTTGGCCAAGAGCGAAGATGCCGAAGAAAAATGAGCATTGACGGTTGCGAAAAGACTGGATGGATGCCGGACGGAATCACACTGATGCGGACCTGGTAATAACAAGGCAAATGCATTGCTCTGCTTGACGGCCATGTTGCTACTTTGTGTGTGACGAATCTCGCCTACTGGCAGCTGCTGGTAGCACAGGGTCATCTTTCTTCACCATGAACCATGAATTTGGCGAGATCAGATCACGACTCGGACGGCACCTAACCTCCAAGCGCAAGCTTCAGCTGTCCTTGAGTTTTACTCATGCATCAACCTCACTCTTCGCAGCCGTTCGTTCATGGCCAGTGGCAGGCGCCGTCAACCATTGTTCCACTTGGCTGAAAAAAAAAGGGGGTAAGAGTTTCGCATTTTGTGTGTAGTGTTCCAGAGCCTCCATCGCCATCGTGCACGCCGGCTTCCATGTCTAAATCTACGTCTATACCAACAAAAGAAGCTTTGCTCAGATTTTGGCGAGGCTTGCTGCCTACATGCTTACAAGAAAGAAGTAAATCAGGTTGAAGCTTGGATCAAGTTTTCCATGTCGTCGTCTCAAAGGCACCAGTTTCTCGATAGTCGAAAAAGTCAAAGCGCACTTTTTCCTCCCCAGCGGCGAGACCAGCTTCCTCGTCGTCGCTTGCTCCCATCCAACGAACAACAGACTGCGAGTCCGTGCTGGGGCGCGGATAGGGCTCATCGCACCAAGGACTAGATAGTTCGGGCCAGTGTCTCCTGTAGCTCCAGTACGCAACGCTCATGCCCAGCACGGAACCAACGCAGACGTCATAGACGTCATGTCTGTAGTCTTCGCAGCGAGAGATGGCAATCATGAGGGCACCAAGCAATGGCGACAAGCAAACCAGGGCCCTGACCAAATCTCTTCCCCCTGCAGAGCGCTGAAATATCTGCAGCTGACCGGCGAGAAATAGGCTCAGAAACCCAAGGCCGGCGAATGCAGAGGATGAGTGACCGGACGGAAAAGATCGCCAGCCATCCTCCAATTTGAACGAGTGTGGCGAGGTGCAGGAGTCAATGTTGACCAAGACGTTGGGCTGGACGGTTCCGAAAGCATGGCACCGAGCAAGGAGGTCCGGACGAGGTCTGCCCACGGCGTTTTTTATGACGTCGGTGAGGAAGACGGTGAGGAAGATTGCTATGGCAAATGGAAGATATGTGGCCTCATGTCTTGACATGGAGGACCTGGCGAAGATGTTGAAGAGCACGAGGGTGCACAGAGGGGCAACGACGGCGAATATGAACAGCCAGACTTTTTTTTTTTTCCGGTTTTAGTAATGTGCATGTAGAGCGTAGGGCCTTGTCATGGTTGACTGTAGTGAGACTTACAAACAGGAACTCGTTCATGGTCCGCGTAGGGATAAGCGATGCGCATGTCGTTGATGGAAAACATGCGATGAAACGGCGTGACGAGCAGCGAGAGCTGGTGCCACATTAGATTGCATACTCGGGCAAGCAGGTTCTCGGACGAAGTGATTGATTCTTACAGCAATCCATGCTCCGAGGAGGAGTGCGATGCCGACATATTCAGAAATGTACGTCGTCTAGCCGAGTGTGTTAGAAAACACTGGACGGACACATTTGTTGCATTGACTGGTACACGGCATAGATAGAAATGCCGCAGCAATCAAAACATACCTGCCATGTTCGATGCAGAGTCGAGTAGGGCTTTGAGTGACGTCTGGCAGCCATCATGCTTTCGGACACTTGCTCACCAGCTTCGTACATGGGCGAATTGATGCCGTTCTCGATCCCAGTTGAATATCTCGAGCAAGCATGGAGAGTTCAAGACGGGGAACATAATCACGGGAATGGCAGACCTGATATTTGAAGAGGAAGGCGCAGCGCATAAACTTGATTCGACTCATGCTCCCACGCCCCGAGTCAGCCTTCGTCAGCGTTGCCAAGACGCCTTCTTTTCATGCGAATCGCGCACCTCTCCATTCCGACACACTATATTCGGGAGACTGATTCGTGCGTGCTGGACCCTCTGCCATTTTTCGTTTCGCAATGAGTGACCGGCAGCGGCCTGCGGTGGCTGATGTCGACGTCTCCAAGTAGTGCCATGACGACTCGCCCTGCCGAGACTACAGTGAGTGGGTGGGTCCCAGATAATTCCGAATTCCTTATGTGGTGAGCGCCAAACCAAAAAAAAATACTCGGATTCACTTGCGAGGCACTGTACATGCGACGAGTCTAACGACGGCGACCCTTTTATTTTTCTCCCAACTTTTTTTTTATCTCTTGGCCGAGTCATCTGCCATTTTGGTCCGCCAGCTATGCCCTTGAGGACTCGCGGCAGCCATGCTCAAGTCCACATACAAGCCATCTGCGGCTGCGACTGCGGTGCTGCCGCCGGGATGGAGCGAGCATACGGCCCCAACTGGCCATAAGTACTATTACAACGCGGACACCAAAGAATCCACGTACCAGCGACCTGGTGCCTCGGAACACGTCGCCGAGCCGTCGCCGGAGCCGTCGCCATACGCGCATCTCCCGTCCCTGGCCGATCCGAGAGTGGCGAATGCATACCTCGCGCAGCTCAACCCCCAGAACCAGGCCACAAACAGCCAGCGTGGTCGAGGTCGAGGCGGATTCGAGGGCAGGCCCAGACCCCAGCCCTTGGACAAGCCAAGGAGGTGTGAGAGGATTCCTGGCTGCGAGCCATGGATGCTGGTGTACACCAAGTATTCACGGCGCTTCGCCTACAATCCCGACAAGAACGCGAGCTACTGGCGCATACCCGAGAAGCTCAAGGAGGGCATCTTGGAGCTCGACAAGGCACGCATACGAGAAAAGGCCGGTGTAGGCATCGCAGATGACGTGAAACAGAAAGGTGCCGCCCTCGAGCAGCAGGATGACGAGGCCCAGGCAGTGACACAACACGGACTTGGCAGTGACGAAGATTACGAAGAAGTCGAGGTGGAAATGACCGACGACAACGACGGCGACGAAGAAGAGGAAGAAGAGGAAGAAGCAGAAGAAGGAGAAGATCACAGCTCTGTCGACCCCGATCATCAACGCCCTTCAAAACGACAAAGGACCAGCGACCCTGCCGCCGCCGATGGCAGTGACAACGGCGACGACCAAGCTGGCCCTGTCGAGTTCACGGAAGCCGACATCGCCGCCCAACTGCAAGCCATGGGCGAGGAATACGGCCTCGAGCCCGGCGACTACGACGACGGCAACATGGACGACTGGCCCGAAGGCGCCGAGGGCGTCGAATTCTCAGAAGAAGACGCCAAGCTCCTCTTCAAGGACCTGCTCAACGACTTCAACGTCAACCCCTACAGCCCATGGGACAAGCTCATCGAAGAAGGCAGCAACATCATCAACGACGCGCGCTACACGGCGCTCACGACGACGCGCGCCCGCAAAGCCTGCTGGGACGAATGGACGCGCGAGAAAATCGCCGAGCTCAAGGCGCTGCGGGCCCGGCAGGAGAAGAAGGACCCCCGAATCGCCTACATGGCTTTTCTGCAGCAAAAGGCGACGCCCAAGCTGTACTGGCCCGAGTTCAAAAGGAAGTACAAGAAGGAAGACGCCATGAAGGACATGAACCTTTCCGACAAGGACCGGGAAAAGGCTTACCGCCAGCACGTGGCCCGGCTCAAGATGCCCCTGGCGACGCTCAAGTCTGACGTCACGGCCCTTCTCAAGTCGCAGCCCCTTGATGTCCTGAGCAGGCGGTCGTCTGCGTCTAGCTTGCCGCCCCAGGTCCTCACGGATGTGCGGTACATTTCGCTGGATCCTGCGGTCCGCGACCCCCTGATCGAGGCGTATCTTCAGACACTGCCGCTCGGGGATGCCCCTGCTGCCGATGGAGAGGGCTCGAACGGAGATGAGGAGCGCAAGAGGATGAGGGACAAGAGGGAAATGGCGCTGCGGGCCAGGGATCGAGCTGTCGAGGAAGGCAAGAAGAGCAGACACAGGGAGCTCGAGGCGAGCAAGGCGAGACTACGGGAGGGGCAGAGGGAGCTGGATGCCGCCATGAGGGTCGACAAGAAGGGTCTGCAGAGTCAGTTGACCGGGCACGGGGAGTAAACTGTTCCATGATGTATGTTTGTGATGATACTGTGTACGCGGAAGACAAGCATCAACCTCGATTGCAAAAAGTGAGTGACCTTGACTGCAAAGTACAAGCACGCCCCCTCCGCCTCTTTTTTTTTGTTTTTTTTTTGTTTTTTCGGGGCACATGATATCACGTCGTCGTTTTGATCCAATCTTGCTTTGCCTGGTACTTCTGCAATGAAGCGAATCGCAAGGCAGCGAGTACGATTTTGATTTCTCCGCCCAGCCACTGTGCGTTTCTCTCACTGATGGCGTGCGTCATGGCGTCCTGAGGCCGTCTGTCTTTCAAAATTCAAAGCAGCAAGAATCGAGGACCATCTGGTATGGCTGTCAAGACATGATGACGAGGGGACGGCTCAGACGGAATCAAAGTGTCTGGTTGCCCTCTTCTTCAGGTTTTCCGCCCACTGCTTCACGCCGTCACCGCTTGCGATGCCGTCGTCCGTCACGTAAATGTCAACCAGCTCTTTTGGAACCCATTCAAAGTAGACGTTCCTGACGTCCACATAGTCCCCGGCGTCAGCCGGCATGCCTCGCCAAGAGCGACTCACCTCGTCGGCGTCGTTCTCCTCGTGACCCGGAGGCGCAAACGGCGTGACTTTGTCCTTGTCGCTCACCACGACGATCCTGACGTCTTTGGACACGTGCTTGGCTGCCAGTACGGCGGGCAGTGAGCCGGTCTTGTTGCTGACGTTGCCGTCTTGATCGATCAGGTCCGCGCCCAGCAGACAGAGGTCGGCATCCTGCGCGGCAATGGCCGCCGAGGCGTCCGTGTAGAGCGTTGTGGGAATGTCGCTGGCGGCCAGTCTATGCGCGAGCTGCGCGCCCTCAAAGAGTGGCCGAGACTCGAGGATGTGCAGGTCCATTTCGACGGGAAGAGACTGTTGCGTGAGGCAGTGGTATATGGTCGAGCTGGATGAGAGGGTGATGATCTTGAGGGGGCGCTTCTCAGAGAAGGAGGACGAGTATTGTTCCAAGAACGAGCTAAATGCGTCGGCGACCTGGGAGACAGGGTTTCCCCGCTGCTGCTCCTGGCATGTTTCGACGCCAGAGAGCACGCTCTCCAGGACGCTGGGCCACGGCCCGTTGGCCCTGCTCATCTGGTCCTCGATGTCATCCAGGGCTTGCACGACCATGTTGAGAATGGGCCCGCCCATGCTCTCCCGTCCGTTCTTCCACAGATTCCATGCCACGCGTCGCGCATTCGCCCACCAGGCCTGCTGGTCGGTCGTGTCCAGCCTGCGCAGAGCTTGCCAGAATATCTTGGACGCCTTGACCGCCAGCTGCCGCGCTCCGCTCTCGTGGTCATCTCTCAGGGCCTGGAGGCCCTCGTCCAGGATGGCCGCGGCGTCGGGACCGAGGTCAAACTCCAAGTACACCCTCCTGAAGCTCATCTGTAGCCTCGGAACGCCGTCCACGTCTGCGACCTCGTCTGGACGATACCATTGGTATCCCTCGTGCTCCCAGTCTAGCTGTATGTCCCTGCCCCCTTCCTCGGGAGGAACGACAGCAAAGGCAAAAGGGTGAATGACCCATTCGCGCCCGACAGACTCGTCCATGAACGTGTAGGGCTTGCCTTGGCGGTACAGCCTCAACGAGGACGAATCGAGTGACGTTTCCTCTCGGAGCTCTCTCCACGCTGCGGCCAATGGCGACGCGTCTGTTTCTTCTATGCTGCCTGAGATGGGGGCGTACTTGTGCCTGTTGTGTCCCTACCTGGGTTAATTTTTCCATTGATTGTTGGCGTCCGATTCACCCCCATGGAGCTTTTCCAGCCTGACTGACACGCCTTTATCCCACCCTTGCAGACTTGAGGGCCAACATGATCAAATACATAAGATGAAACAACGTAAAGCACACACACACACACACACACAAACACATACACACATACACACACATACATAGAGACAGAGAGAGGGAAAGAACGGGAGCAGACGTACTTATATGTTGAGACCTTGCCACTTCTTCGGAATAGGGCGACCTGGGGGCGCCCACCACCGTTCCCTTGGGGGAACTTGAGGATGAAACTACCGACCACCGCGCGCTTTGTCAAACGCACCATTGAGCATGAAAAGGCGCGTTTCAAAGACCGTTGCTTGGAGACACTCGGAAAGAAAGAATGGGACGACCGCCGCAGCATTGCTTGCGGGAGTTTCTTACGTCCTGTTGAGTGTCTGAGCGAATTGTGTGTGACTGGCCGACAGGTGCGAGGAGGTTGCGCGCCGAGTGACGTGTGCCACCGTGGCGCGTGCGGGCCACCACCATCAAGTCTTCACATCCATCCATCCTCTCACCTAGGTACCTACTAGGTACCTAGTAAGTAGTACCTACTGCAGCCAACTGTACGCCGTATTCTTCCATCCATCCCGTCACTCTCTCCATCCACGTTGCACCAGACCGTTCGTCCGCCGTGTGCCACGTCGCTCACCGTTGGCGGACGAAATGCACATGCCAAAAGTTGACGTTGGGCGACGCCTCATTCCTTCCAAGAAGAAAGGATAACACGACCAAGACATCATCAGACAGGCTTCCATGCCATCCCGCTTTCCCTTCTTCAAGTCTCGGTGACATCGCGTGCATCGGCCTCATACATAGACGTCTGCACCCCAGGCCGAGCACTTGGTTTGGTCAGGCAGACACACTCGGGCAGCAGCGGCACTTTCAGGAATTGCGGTCAGCAAGAAAACCAGGGGGTGCCCCCATGCTGCTGATGAACGAAGATTCCGTCATGCTCACTTCATTTGTACGCTTTGCAAACATATCACAGTGCATGCCGCGTCTCATCCCTGCAGGCGCTGCATTGCCGTGGCCTGTTGGCCCTTTGTCGCACGGAGATACGAGCCGAGCATACATGTACATGCAGTTGGTTGTATGTACATATGTATGTGCTGTACGTACTGTATGTACATATTCATATCGAGATGCGTGTTCAAGACGGGCAAGCACTCATTCTAATTCTTGTTCTTAATTCTTTTTCTTTTTTTTTTCTGTTTTGAGCTCAAGATACAGCGGACTCGTTGCATGGGGCTCCCTCGCGCACCTTTTATCTGCGCAGACACATGACTGATCAATCAGGCCCAGCATCAGCATACTCATGGCTTCCAACATCTACACCTCCCATCGAAGTCCCTTTCCCCCCAATGCTCACGCATAAAAGACATCATGTCCTGGTTGTGTTTTTGGCCTCTCCAAATACAGGTACTGTAACTGAAACCCGTAGGGATCTCGAGTATGTACGCTCACTGTATGTGGATTGTATTGGTATGGCACTTTGTGAACTGGAACCAGAGGTGGAAGAGTCACATTAAGTATATCGCCAGCTCAACAATGTGCAAGTTTCGTAGCTCTTGTGTTTTCTATCAAGAATCTACAATTTCTCTACTATTTTCTTCAATTTCTGGTGCTGCCCGCTCCAAATATCCTGCTCGCTGCAGCTAGACTCAGGGCAATTATATGCAAAATTGTCCCCAACGTTAAGCATAATTGCAAGATTTAAAGAAGGAATATAGATATATAAATACATATATAAATATACAAATATAGATGTATTTGTATATAAGGGAGAGAGAGGGGGATGGAGAGGAGGGGAGAGAGAGGGAGGGAGGAATCAAAATAAAAAGAAAGAAAGAAAGAAAAAGGGAAAGAGAAAAAGAGAGACAGAAAAGATCACGCCACCTAGGCGCAATTCACCACGCATCTTCCTGCTTACGCCAAACCTCAATATCCTCACTGAGTGGCTTAGTGGTTGGTAAAAATACTATCGACAATTTCGCCAGAGCGTGTGGCCAACACCGAAAGAAGTGTATCGCTCAACTTTTCCGAAGGTTAGCCATCAGTTCTTGCAGGCTGTTTTCTGGATTGCATCACTTACTCCATGCGTGCCTTCACAGCAGCCTTGTAACCACACACCGGCATCGTCGGCTACCGTGCCCGGCGCAAACGTGACCCTGTAGTCACGACCGACCGCAATGTTGCGTTCTCCTTGTTCCGTCTGTACGTTCCACCCCGAGATGCCCTGACCAATCTCGAGACGGCCGGGTGATGCTTTGGGAAGCAGACTCCAGGCATCCTTAAGCATATCGACGTGAGCATTGCGCTGATATCCAGTCGCGGCGATGACGAGGTCTGCTTCGATGACTTCCTCATCGCCGGTGCCCAAGAAACCGTCCAATTCACCGTCCAGTGCATCCTGAATCTTGACTTTCAATGTCTCATCGCGAGTCTCTATGCCAAAAACCTCCTTGCCTCCCATGATGCGATGAGGCCAATTACTGTCATCGGCGCCGAGTTCTCGTCGCTGCTCATACATCCTCTCGTACAGCGCTTCGATAAGCTCCAGACGCACAACGCCGTAGTTGGTGGCACGAGCTTCAGCAAGGTGATTTTTGCGGTATGTAGCTGACTTGGGAAATATGCTGCCAATGAATTCGGGATTGAAGACAGAATTTATGCTGTCAATCTAATTTTAGCTCTTTGCACTATTGGCTGTCCTCACGGTGAGAGAGAGAGGAGATAAGGTATTGGCTGCTCACTGCCGAAGGGACAATGACACCAAGTTCAACTCACAAGGGAGAATCGTCGCTGGGACGCAAGAATTCTTGCCTCATTACAAGGTACGTCTTGGAGTTCGGGTACCGAACTGCGATATTGTTGAAAATCTCGGCCGCACTTTGGCCGGCACCCACAACAACTACGCGGCAAGGTGTCGTAGTCTTCCGGAATATACTGCCGATCACGTTCGCATATTGCGAGGAATGGATGACGCGCGGGTGCTTCAAGGGAAAATTCTCAGGCAGCGATGGTTGGCCGCCGGCAGCCACAAGAACGTGACGAGCCCGGAACGTCTGCAAACGTCCTGTAGCAACACTTTCGGATCGAACAGCAAATGAACGAACCACCCCTTTGGATGTCTGGGGGGAAATGGAGACCACCTGCTGGCTGAATTGAACAAGACGCGAGAAGAAGGAAGAGCACCATCGAAGATAACCTTCGTATTCGACTCGAGTGGGCAGGAAGGTATTCAGATTTGTAAAGTCGACCAGACGATCTTGCTGTTGCAGGTAATTCAAAAAGGTAAATTCTGATCGTGGATCCCTCAGTGTTGCCAGGTCCTTGATGAAGGAAATCTGCATCTTGGTGCCGGGCAATAACATGCCCGAGTGCCATGCGAACTGGTCTTGCTTCTCAATGAACAGGACCTTTGGGGTGGTGCCGTTGGCCAACAGCCTCCTGCCAGCCGCAAGGGCATCGTGCATAGCCACGGCGACAGACAAGCTGGCGGGGCCGAAGCCGACGCAAATCAGGTCGAACTCATCATCGAGAGGGGCCGGTATGAGATATGGCGAGCTCCGGCTCTGCTGCCAACTGTCTTTACCATTGGCACGAGCAAGATTCTTGGGTCTGGACGTGCTTGAGGAAGAGTGATTGCCATTGGGGACATCATTGGACAGGCAGCTGTTGGAGTCGAAAGGGAGCGGTTGTGGGGCGTTGGTGCCTGCGGCAGCAGGAGCGTCATCAACTGGGTTGCTGCTTCCATTCCGTATGACTTCCTCACTATGCGGCGACATGGCGAGGGAGCGATTCCCCAGAATGTACCTTGACATATACCTTTGAGTTCTTCGCTTGAGGGCAAAAAGAATGCACGATGCTTGGCGTCTTTTTTTTCCCTCTTCCCTTGCGCGGTACTTTGATGCGCTCTGCGTCGAGGACAGGCCAATCCCACTAGCGCGTGCCTGGAAATGTCGTGACGTATTCGTACTCGGTGTGCAGCGAGAGCCCCCAACGTTGTGGAATTGACGAGATACGCCGTTCACGACAGGCCGTCAACCTGTATTTGTGTCCAAAAAGGAGCAAAGTGCTTTAAAGAATGGGTTGATGACTCGAACTAGCGCTCTCATACCTTGGGAGCCGCCTCGTCTGTTCTGTTGTGAAGTCCAGCTTCGGATTTGTTAAGCTGTTCGGAATGATACGGGAGACTGTGTGATATGGGAATGAAGTTGCTGCAAACGAGGAAGGAATAGATAATGACTCTACAAGAGAGACAATCGCGCTTTCACTCGGGAGCAGTGAGTCGGGCTTCTATTAAATGCTTCTCATGCGTCTTCCCCCGCTCGACTTTGCCTTTGCTTTCCCTTGCGCCATCTCGGGGGGCACATGCTTGGTGACTACTCCTGTCCACATGCCGGGGCACCAGGGGAGTGAGCCAAATAAAATAAAGACAAAAATCATCTCATACTGGATCTCTTCTAGAGAAATGGGCAAATACGTACGCAAAAACAAAGCATGGCGGTGGAGCCTGGGTGGTAGGGATGCATGGGCATCCACTGTCCAATTCCCGAGAGAATCCACCGGCATCGGGCTAAGGGCTATAGCGGTTGTATCGTAGAACCCATCGAGTCCCCTGGTGGATTGACGTGCAGCACGTAGTTGCATCTGCGCACAGCCAGACGGGGTTAAAAAGCCCCCGCGGGACTTGCCACATATACAGCAGCTGTACTCCGTATATGCGCGGAATACGCGGAAGTGATTATATGAGCCCAACGCGAACAAACCCAGCTTAGCCAGGCATTAGACCGTTGGGAGGGGAGCCTTGTTCAGGACGTTTTCCGGGCCTGGACCTTGATGCAGGATCATGCAGGCATTTCTAGAGCTCCGAGCGGTGGGTTTCTCGCAGTACATGACGAGCCTCACCATGATTCGCCAAGAAAGAGAACAAGGCGCAGCCGCGCATCAAGGGGTGAGAATGGCGCAACAGCGATCACTGCTCAACTCGGACGGAGCAACTTTGATCAGATAAGATGCTCAGAGATAAAACCCGGCACTGGCATCGCACACAGCGCAACCAATCACCTTGAACCATGAACCCAATTGTGTCGGCATTCGCTTGCCAACACCGGGCGAATACGAGCTTGTGCTACCTTAGTCAGTGTAGACGCCAACGAACCAGTGGTGAAGGAGCCTTGCGGCGCAATGACGACTGCGGCGCTAGCCTCTAGTCAACTGGCCTGTTACCGACCTTTCTCAAAGACTGGCCCGACTCGCATCCCGACAAGCTCAATCAGGCCTCGGAACAGCTTGGCATCACAACACTTGTGTCATTCGATCAGACTGGGAGACAGCCAGCAAGCGTCAGTCTTCTCGTATCGGTGAATCCAGTCCCAAGACGAATACTTGCAGACCAGGAAGGAGCAGCTGCGCACATGGCAGCCCATCCGGAAAGTGGAGACGTGGGAATTATCTGATCATCAGATAAAAAGTCGGATCTGATAAGATCCACGCACTGGTTCGCCCCGTAGGCCAAGGCCCAGTCGGGCCATCAGCCTCTTGACCGTCGCTTGAACGCCGCCCGAAGGCAATGGCTCGAGAAAAGTTTTCTCCGCCCGTGCCGATGCCCACATGAAACTCGCACGAGCTTGGTAGGCAGGGTCTGAGCTGCTCTTCTTTCCCGGTCTCCATGTGCAATTGTCTGAGCACCGCTTTGTAAACGGCGCACCGAGTAGCATTTTCCGACTATTTCGAGTGTGCTCACCGACTTTATCCGCACTTGGTCATGGATACTGGCAGCAGCGTATGCAGGGATGACCTCACAAAAGAAGAAGCCGTGGCTTTGGCTTGAACAAAGCACCAATGCTGCGCCGGTCCGCAGGACAACGCATTGTGGCTGAGGTCGGCCGATTAGTGCCGGTAAAGCTCACAGCATGACGCACGTCAACCGTCCCAACGCTTCACAGAAATTGTGACATCAGTGAGGTGGTCGTTGTCGCTGACTGAGGCTTTTGAGCACCTTGAATTTAGCACTTGGAGCCACGATGACGTTTCATTAGACTCATGGATCAAGCGCCGCAGATAGGCCTGGGCCCTTGGATTTCATTCCGCCAGAATTGTAACTCACGCGAGCGAGCCCAGTTGCTCTGAAGAAGTGGAACGGGGCCGCCATGCTCTTGGGGGATATTTGCGCAATGCTCGGATTTTCGGAATACCGACACGATCAACAGGGTTCTTTTGTGGCCGCAAACCCTCAATCCCCTTGCACCGCATGGGCACGCAACTACATGGTGGAGAAGCCAGCAGGGTGACACGTAAGCATCAAGGTCAGATGCTCTGGACACTTTCCAAAGGGGATTTCCTCTTTGCATGTCGGTCAGAATGGCTGGCTTTTTCTGCGTCAGTCATGGCGTCGACGGGCTTGGTGGATGCATAATCGGTACTGCTCTCCTGCTGATTGTGCCTTGATTTCTCCAAGGGAGACTCAATTGCATCCAGAAGCTCCTGCCAATGCTTGCGCTGGGGTTTTCCATAGTTATGCCGAGCCACTGACGCATTCAAATCAAATAGCTTCAAAAGCCTTGCGTGGTGATGTTCAATCAACAGAAAGTCGAGTCCATCGGGAAGCCCAAGTCGGAAAGCCCACAGGGTCCTTGCTCGTTGTAACCGTGGAACTGCTCAAATTTACGTCATCGCGGTCCAGGGTTCATCGGTAGCAGTAATACAAAAAGGCAACGGCGAAAAAAATTTGCTCCCCCGAACTCAAGTTCCAAATCAATTCCCTCACGCATTTGTTCTCGGGGCAATTAATGACCCTTTTGAAGTCAGAAGGTGGCACATGTTGAGCTACCTTGTAACGTCTTGAACGACCAACCAGCTTGGCAGGTGCACCCCCCGAAAAGCGTGGAGGAACCACCTTCCGCGCCAGCCGTCCCCTCTTTGGGCGGCATAGTACCTACCTGGGTACGGAGCTGCGATTGCTGCATCCGCCCACGACACCACCAGCACATGAACTCAGTCTCATCTACCACGCTGTTTCGCAGGTTGCCGATACTGCGCTTTGTC
Source organism: Hypocrella siamensis (assembly GCA_000731825.1). Taxonomy (NCBI): domain Eukaryota; kingdom Fungi; phylum Ascomycota; class Sordariomycetes; order Hypocreales; family Clavicipitaceae; genus Hypocrella; species Hypocrella siamensis. Next base: position 27,429 of record JMQE01000410.1, read on the forward strand.
TCTTCGTGTCCTCGCATCTTCAGCGCATCTGCAACGGTTACATCGGGTATTACATGACTCCTCTGACCGTCGCAAGCCGGTGGGAGCTTCGCTGATTAATTGCTGCCTTTCTACAGGCTGAGCCCCTGGCCGCTGCAAATGCAGACGTCAACGACAAAAACGCCTCGGCCCATTTTCTGCAGCACCTTGCCTTAAACGGTGCACTATCAAATCTCATTGGCTGTCCTACTCTACCGACACGGATGTTCTCGCTGCTAGGAACTCTCTGCTAGGGCCTCTCGGTCGGGATTCGGAAACGATTCCATCGGGACAGGCTGCGCATGAAACAACCTGGCAAGAACGTCCTGTATATACTGATAAATGAGCTTGCATATTCCAATACTCAAATCTGCCAGCCATTCTGCATGTTATGCTCAGAGGCCCTGTGTTAGCTTGCGGTGCCTGTCTTGAAGCTCACTGACAACACAAATGAGTCATGATCGATCGTCGATAATACAGTTCACCGGGCTAGTACAAGCTCCTCGAAGCCCACTATCTCGTCGTGAGAATATCACCAGAACACTATGGATCATGCTACTCTGTCCGTCTGCAACCCGAATCCTGAGCGTGTACCCGGGCCATCCTTATTACATGATCTTGTTGCCTCACCCAGCGGCGCGGCTGCGATAGACCATTTGGCTGGGGATTGCCAGCATACCTACTCTTACGAGCATCTTCATGCTGCATCCGACTCGCTTTCCCAGCTTATAAGGTCTCCGCATTCGGTGCCTCAAACTGAAAAGGATATCATCGTTCCCGTTCTGATGCCTCAATGTCCTCTTCTTTACATTTCTTTGCTTGCAGTGCTGAAAGCAGGCGGTGCCTTCTGCCCTATCAGCATCGATTCACCTCATGAACGAGTCGGCTTCATACTGGGGGACGTGTCAGCAAAAATTGTTCTGGTGACACAAGATCTTGCAGAAAGAATTCCTTCAGACAGCAACGTGACCGTCATTATTGTCGACAAACTCGGGTCCTTGCCGAAGCCTGCAGATATTCCTCGTCGGTGGATCAACCCTGAAAGTCTGGCCTATGTCATGTACACGTCGGGATCAACGGGCACACCAAAGGGGGTTGGTCTAAGTCACGCCGCCGCGGCTCAAGCTCTTCTCGCGCACGACCGTCATATTCCCGTTTTCACCAGGTTTCTGCAATTCGCAGCGCCTACATTCGACGTCTCAGTCTTTGAGATTTTTTTCCCCCTCTTTCGAGGGAGCACACTCATTTGTGTTAAGAGAGAAAATATGCTTGACGATTTGCCGGCTGTTATGCGGCGAATGAGAGTTGATGCATGTGAGCTTACACCGACGGTGGCAAGCAGTCTTCTCAGAAAAAGAGACAACGCCCCCATGCTGCAGCTTCTACTCACGATCGGCGAAATGCTCAAGTTGCCTGTCATACAAGAGTTTGGTGGTGACGAAAATCGACAGAGTATGCTGTGGGCTATGTATGGACCAACTGAGGCCACAATTCATTGGTGAGATCGCACCGACTCATTTGATATGTCAAGAAGAGGTAAACTCATATTTCTGGACAGCACCCTGCAAGCAAGTCTTTCTTCAAACTCATCCCCAAGCTTTATTGGCCGACCGCTCGACACCGTCTCCTGCTTTGTGATCAAGCCCGCAGGATCCCCGGAAGAGAGCTTCCTGTTCCATCTTCTGCCAGTGGGCGAAGCGGGCGAGCTCGCTGTCGGAGGCCATCAGCTGGCCAGCGGCTACATTAATCGGCCCGAGCTGACGGCTCTTGCCTTTATTGAAACTAGCTTTGGCAGGGTCTACCGCACCGGAGATAGGGCGGTGATGACAGCAGAAGGGACGCTTGAATGCCTTGGGCGACTTTCCGATGGCCAAGTGAAGCTTCGAGGCCAGCGGATTGAGCTCGGGGAGATCGAAAATGCTGCTTTGAGAAGTCCAGGCTGTCACGGCGCCAGTGCTGCGCTTTTGGACTCTAACCTGATACTCTTCTGCGCCGTAGATGAAGACGTGCATGAAAAAGCTATCAGAAGCAACTGCGAGTCGTGGTTGCCAAAGTTCATGATCCCCAGCGACATTGTTTTGATGGCTGAATTCCCCAGACTTTCGAGCGGCAAGATTGATGCGAAAAGGCTCAGATCTGAGTATTGCTCGCGCAAAGAAGCTGAGAGACACTCTAGTGAGAACTCTGATGAGACAAAACCGGGGGACGAGGAAATGGAAATACTGCGTATAATAGCAGAAAATCTTGGCCGAAAGGTCAACCCGCGATCTGGCCTGGCAAGTGCAGGACTGGATTCACTGATGGCAATCAAAGTAGCTGCTGGCCTGCGAGCCAGAGGCTTTCATATCGGAGCTGCCAAGCTTTTGAAGCTTGTCACGGTTGAGGATTTGATCAAAAATCTGCAAACCGAGTCTTTGACAAGTGGACATGGCGCCACCAATGACGTGCCTTCCATACCAAATGAAGAAAAGCTGCTCCGGGGCTTCGGCGGTTCCGTTGAAAGAATCTTGACGTGCACGCCTCTGCAATCTGCCATGCTGGCCGAGACGACGCGAAACCCAGAGGTCTACTGCAACGAGATGTACCTGCGAGTGGCGCCGTCTGTGGAACTGAAAATACTCTACGATGCCTTTTGGCAGGTCATACAAAGCAATGAAGCTCTGAGAATGGGTTTCATGCAATGGGAAGGTCAATTCGTTTCCGTCGTGTTCGCTTGCCCGCGAAACGCGCAAATAAGCATTGGTGCGGCGGAGAACTCATACCAGTTCACCTTGACGAACGAGGATGAATTTCTCATGCCATTTCGGATCCAAATCACGCAAGGCGCTGACAACGGAAGCACTCGAGTCGCCATTTACGCACATCACGCTATGTATGATGGATGGTCCACGGACATGCTTCTGACAGACGTCACGCGGCTCGTCCAAGGAGTCTGTCCGCCACCTCGTGCACAGTACAGTAAGGTTGTAGAATTTTACAATTCGACCACAGAAAGTTCGAAAGATGCACCTCGGGCATATTGGGGAGAAGCTTTGTTGGGCTGGAACAGAGTGCCCTTTCCCAAGCTTCTTGGTCGACCTGGAGCTGATGAGATCCACGTGGAAAGACTACTCGTAAATATCTCTCCAGCGGCGGTCAGGGAGATGGCGCAGAGGGAGGAAGTCAGCCTTCAAGTTCTATTCCAAGCGGCGCTGGCAATCGCGTGGTCTGGGGTAATCGGAGAGACGGACATTCTGCTCGGTTCTGTCGATTCGGGGCGAACCATTCCGGTCGAGGGTATCGATTGCGTTTTCGGCCCTTGCATTGCCTCTTTGCCACTACGAGTTGACATGAGGAATATGAGCTCGATGATCGAGGTCCTGAGGAGCATTCACACAAGCAATCGGTCCATCATGGAGCACTGCTGTCTGCCATTGTCTGAGATCGGCAAAATCGCCGGTCTCAAACCAGGCGACTCGCTGTACGACGTCTTGTTCGTATATCAACAATCGCTATGGGGCGCCGATGACACGGATGGCAGCATCGCACAAGTCGCACATGTTGACAGGCTTGAAACGAACCTGCTTGTTGAATTCGAACCTCATACAGAAAGGTTCGAAGTGCAGATCACCTATCATGCCAAATATGTCGATCTAGGTTTTGTTCAACAGTTTGCCGGTCAAATACGGGAGCTCTGCTTCAGCATTCTTCGTGACCCCAGGCAACCATTGACGGCCGTGCAAGCATGCAGAAACGTTGCACTTTCTTTGTCGGCCGGACCGCCGAATCCGGATGACGAGCCAAATGATGTTGTTTCAATGTTTGATGCATCGGCACAGCAGCACCCCGAAGCTGAGGCTGTTCGATTTGTCTCAGTCAGCAAGAGCAGTACTGTTCACATGACAACAATGTCATATTCAAGCTTGTGCAAAGCTGCGAACCATACAGCTCACTTCATTCGAAACACTGGCGCGAAGGTTGGAGATGTAGTCGCTCTGATGATGAAGAAATCGATGCAGCTCTACGTATCGATCTTGGGCATCATGAAAGCTGGCTGCGCCTACCTTCCTATCCTGCCAGATACTCCTGTGAATCGAACCATAGAGATCCTGAAACAATCCAACACGGCGTACTGTCTCGTGGACGACGCAGTGGTTGGCCTTGAACACTTTCCTGAAGAAGTGACGGTTGTGAACATCAATTCAATGCCTCTTGAGGAGACAGCTGTTCCGCCACCTCGTGTTACAACGGACCCTCATCGGCTCTCTTACGTCATATTCACTTCTGGCACAACTGGGGTTCCAAAGGGAGTTGCTGTTTCTCAAAGAAATTTGGCAAGCAACATCGCATACCTTGGGGCACTGTATCCTAGAGAAACGTCGCAGCCGCGGCTTCTTCAAGCCTGTTCTCACGCCTTTGACGTGTCGGTATTTGAAATTTTCTATGCCTGGCACACCGGCATGAGCCTATGCGTTGCCGACAACGAGACCTTGTTCGGCGACATTGAGCATACAATTCGAATGTTAAATGTGACTCATCTGAGCCTGACCCCGACTGTGGCAGCTTTGATCGACCCGAAAAAGGTGCCCAGCGTCGAATTCCTGGTCACCGCAGGAGAACCTCTGACCCTCTCCGTCTTACAAAAATGGGGTTCCTTGCTCTTCCAAGGTTATGGCCCTTCGGAGACGACAAACATTTGCAGTGTTAAGAGAATGTCACATGGAGACAACATTGAGCATTTGGGATGGGTCTTCCCGAATTCCTCAGTTTTCGTCATGTCTCCCGGGAAATTGGACTTGCTACCTCGTGGATGGGTAGGCGAATTCTGTTTTGGTGGCAGCCAGGTCGCTCGCGGATATCTCAATGATGAAATCCTCACGGCACAAAAGTTCATTAATCATCCATCGTTCGGGAGATTGTACAGGTCTGGAGACGTTGGCAGAATGCTACCGGATGGCTCTCTAATCATCAATGGTCGACTCGATGATCAGCTCAAGCTGCGCGGACAACGCATTGAGGCGAAGGAGATCGACAGTATATTAACTGCCTCAAGCTCTGTTACTGCGGCAATGACGATTTTGGTCCGCTCTGGCAACCGTCAATCGGAGTGTTTGGCATCATTCTACAGCCCTTCCAGCGGCATTGGCAGTTCCGTGCCCCTTAACATACCACAGACTCTACATCAGAAGCTTTATGCAGCTCTGCAGGTCCAGCTGCCTCGATATATGGTGCCCGCTTACCTGATACCGGTTCCGCACATCCCAGCAACATCAAGCGGAAAGGTGGACAAAAAACATCTCGAGAAGTGGTTCAACAGCTTCCCTCAAGATTATCTCGAAGGAGCATCAGGAATCTCAATTGAAGGGTTTGCAAACGTGGATGACTGGAGTGACATGGAGTTGATGATTGCTCGAGTCGTAGCTCAGATGTGCCAAGTTCCATCCGGCAGCATTGGAAAATGGACCCCATTTGCAAATCTGGGCATCGATTCTATCTCTGCAATTGGCCTGTCCAAACTGATAAGCAGTCAAATTGGATATCAAGTTTCTATCTCGACTATTTTACGAAACCCAACGGTGGCCCTACTAGGACGATGTTTGGAAGCACAGGATACCATGAAAGCAGATGACGCATCCCAGGAAGTCCAACGAGTCATGGAAATGCTTCAAAAAGAGATGAAATCTCAATTGTTCGAAGCAGACGCCGATGTGGAGACCGTTCTGCCGTGTATTCCTTTGCAGGAGGCCATGTTGTCTCAAGATCACCAGGGCTATTACAACAAGACACTCTTGCGACTGAAGATCTGTCCCGAGGCCATGCGATCTCATTGGGAAGAAGTCACACAAAGGCATAGCATCCTGAGGACGTGTTTCGCAACAACCGCAAGCGTGGAATATCCGATGGCTCAGATCGTCTTGCGCAATGGGCACCTCCCGTGGAGAACCATTGAAGTCGGTACGTTTCCGCTTGAGGATGCAATTAGAGAACACTTGGATTCGCTCCCCAACCCGTTGGAGTCCTTGGTGCCTCCTTGGTCTTTGGCTTTGATCAGATGTAGAGGAGCAAATTTTCTTTCCTTTATATGCCACCATGCCTTGTATGACGGTGTGGCAATGGAAACTTTGTGGAGGGAGATTGAATGCCTGGCTCACGGGCGACTGCTGCAGCCGCCCGTGTCATACCTACCATTTCTGCAACAGGCGCTGGCCCTGCCAATCGATACAGAGGTTTTTTGGCGGAAGGAATTTCGCGGCTTCCAAGGATGCCCGCCGCTCTCCCAATCACCTCGCTCAAGCATAGGCTATGGTAGGAATACCGTCTCCGTCGACATCACACTCAGCGAATTACAGACGAGGACACGATCCTTGGGTGTCTCACTGCTATCTATCTGTCAATCATCTTGGGCCGCAATCTTGTCCGTCGTGTTCGAACAGTCGGACGTTACGTTTGGAAACGTTGTGAGTGGTCGGACTCTTGGCGTTGACGGGCTCGAGAGATTAGTGGCGCCGTGCTTCAACACATTACCTTTGCGCGCCGACCTGTCGACAATTCAGCAGAACATGGATCTGATGAAAGCTTTTCAGCAATTGAATGTCAGGTTATTGCCCTATCAGTTCACCCCGCTCAAGCTCATACAAAAGGTTGTTGGAGCACGGCGCCGGAACCTCTTCAACACCCTTCTCCTGCTACAACAGCCCTTGCAAGACATGGATGAGGACATTTGGACACTTGAGCAAGACTTGGGAGAAATGGATGTCCCTATGACTTGTGAAGTCGTTCCTTGCCCGAGCTCGGATTCCATTCACATGAATCTGCATTACGATACGGACGTCATCACGGACGGCTTGGCATCAATGATTTCAAGTGATTTCGAGTACATGATGAGGTCGCTAGCTTCATCGCCCTTTGAGGCTAATTTGACAAGCCCAATTCTGTCTTCTGTGCACGCTCAATCGTTGCGTAACTTGGCGAGGCTGCAAGAAAGCGACGGGGACGAGACCGAGCAATCAGAAGCAGACAATGAAGAATGGTCTGAACTGGAGAAGAAAATTCGCAACGCGTACGCCCAAATATCGGGCACTTCTCAGACTCGGATTTTACGTCACACGACAATATTTCAAGTGGGCTTAGATAGCATCAATGCGATACAAGTCGCATCTGTGTTGAGAGCTGACGGGCTTTCAGTCTCATCAACTGATATTGTCGAGTGCTCCAGCTCCGCCAAGCTGGCTTCCAGAATCATGGAAAACACTCAAAGACCTGTCCAACCACAAGTTCATTTCGACTTTTCCGCCTTTCGAAAGGGAGTAGTGGACGCTTGTCTCGGGAAACAACTGCGTTCCACAATTGGAGTTGAGGCTATACTTCCATGCACACCCGTGCAGAATGCAATGTTGACAGCGTTCATGGACTCTGCCGACGGGTATTATCTCAACTTCCTATCGTATGAGATCAGACAGTCCAAAGGCGTGCAAGTAGCTGGAGATGCCTGGAAAGTCCTCCAGCAGCAGCACCCAATGTTGCGAACCAGCTTTCTCCCGACAAGCCGTTCGGATAGCGCATTTGCTATGATCAGGAGACACAAGTCGGAACTCGAATGCCCTGTGACGGAAATCAACGGGAATGATGGGGAAAAATTTGACGTCATCAAGTGGCAAGCAGAGACAAGAATGCGTGTCTTGGAAGAACCAGGCGTACTGCCATGGAGAGTAGTTCTCATCCCAAAACAGGATGCCGTTTCCATGCACATCGCTATCCACCATGCTTTGTACGATGCAAACTCTCTCAATCAGATGCTTCTTGGATTTCGGCAGCTCATGCATGGTGCCGAGTGCAAATTTCCTGGAATTGAGCCTGCTCTTGCAGAGATTCTGTCACGGACACAGAGCGAAGTTGCAGAAACGCAGGCATTCTGGCATGAGCTCGGGCCAAACGCCATTGTGAATCAATTTCCCATCATGACTTCACTGCGCGAGAAGGACGGGAAGCTTCTAGTTGGGCAGAAGACTTTGTCAATGACCCAAGGTCAGGTTCAGACAGCGGCCAGAGGAGTTGGAGTTTCAGTTCAGGCTGTCTTACAAGCAGCTTGGGCACGACTTCTGGCCTCGTATCTGGGTGAGCAATCCGTCGTATTTGGCGTCGTTTTGTCAGGAAGAGCCACGGACGAGACCGCCACTGCTCCGTTTCCGTGCCTGGTCACCGTCCCAATTGTTGCCGAGGTGACGGCATCAAATACGGATATGATGAATGCGATGATGAATTACAACGCAGCGCTTCAGAAGCATCAGTTTGCACCTCTGAATGAAGTGCAAAAATGGCTGGGACGTCCCGGCAAGCCTGTATTCGATACGATATTGGCGTTTCAAAACTTGGTTTCCTCAGAGTCAGCCGCACCTGAATTGGAACTGGTCTCGGACGAAACTTCGGTTGAGTACACAGTTTCCCTGGAGGTTGAACCAACCGCCACTGGAGAGCTTAGGGCTCGGATCAGCTTCAGGTCTGACATCGTGCCTGCGGAACAGGCTGAGCTTATTCTGAGGCAGTTTGACGCCATTTTTGGTCATTTGCTGAGGCAGCCGCGTGAAGCAGAGTGTGACTTGCATCGCATGCACCAAGACTTATTCTCTGTCAAACCAGCGAAAATCCCGCGCTTGAAGTCTCCCGTCAACTTCGTTCATCAGTTCGTGGAAGCATGGGCAGATTCTCATCCGCATCTACCCGCTTTGGAATTTGTAGCGTCTCTCAATGATACATCTCGCGGACCAACGACTTGGAGTTATAAAGGGCTTGACGACAAAGGCAATCAGGTTGCTCAACTCTTGTCCAGTGGCACCAATGTAGGAGACCTTGTGGCTGTTCATTTTCCCAAGTGTCCGGAAGCGTACTTTGCGATACTGGGCATCCTGAAAGCTGGGTGCTCGTTTGTTGCGCTGGATCCAAACGCCCCCGATGCACGAAATAGTTTTATTCTCCAAGACTCGAAGGCAGTTTGCCTCTTGACAGACGAATCCTCGAATGTGTTTCCCGATCTCGATATCCCTGTCATCACTATCAAAGATGATACACTCAGGTCATATCCAACAGAGCGTGTCACACTTGGAGATGGCCTCCCGCCAGACGGCACCTGCTACTGCTTGTACACCTCGGGAACCACGGGAACTCCAAAGGGCTGCGAGATCACCCACAAAAATACAGTGCAAGCGCTGATGGCTTTCCAGCATCTATTCAAAGGTCATTGGGGCCCCGACTCAAGATGGTTGCAGTTCGCCTCTCTTCACTTCGACGTATCCGTCCTGGAGCAGTATTGGAGCTGGTCCGTCGGTATAACTGTGGTCTCAGCACCTCGAGAATTGATACTCGATAATCTCGTTGGTTCTGTCAACAAGCTCGCAATCACGCACATAGACCTGACACCCAGCCTGGCTCGGCTGACCCATCCAGACGAACTCCCCAATCTCTGCAAAGGCGTATTCATAACAGGCGGAGAACAGCTGAGCCAAGATATCCTGGACGTTTGGGGACCCAAGGCTGTGATCTACAATGCCTATGGGCCAACAGAGGCAACGATCGGAGTAACCATGTATCAGCGGGTTCCCAGCAACGGCAGGCCAAGCAATATCGGAAAGCAATTCCCAAACGTGGGATCCTACGTGCTCCGAGCGGGCACGGAGATGCCGGTTCTTCGAGGCGGAGTTGGCGAGCTGTGCGTATCCGGCAGACTGGTTGGCAAGGGGTATTTGCATCGTCCAGAGCTGACAGAAGAGAGATTCCCGGTACTCGCTCAGTTTGGCGAAAGGGTTTACCGCACTGGAGATCTAGTGAGGATCCTTCATGACGGCTGTTTCGACTTTCTCGGCAGAGCAGACGATCAAGTCAAGCTGCGCGGTCAGCGTCTGGAGATTGGAGAGATCAATCATGTCATTCAGACCGAGACGCCAGGGATTCGGGATGCTGTGACACTGATAATGCGACAAGGCAGTAAAGAAGTGCTTGTGGCATTTCTGACACGCAACGACAGTCCTCAATCGAAAGTGCTCACCTTGGAGGATGGCGACCTGGCGGCGAGGGCCAGGGCCTCTTGTCATGACAAGCTTCCTGGCTACATGGTGCCGACCTACTTCATTCCGCTCACTCGTATTCCGCTGTCCTCGAACAATAAAGTCGAAGCTAAACACCTCAAGTCCGTCTTCAGCGCTTTGAATCAGGGCGATCTCGTGAAATTTACCGGTCGCAACGACATTTTGCCAGGCAATTTGGGCAACTCGAGCACGTTTACCACAATCGTTAAAAGCCTTGCCCAGTTTTGCGGCGTTCCAGAGCGTGATATTTCGGAATCCACGAGCGTGTTTGATGTTGGGGTTGACTCCATCTCAGCGCTGCAATTGTCAACGTTACTGAAAGACGGCGGTTTTCCTTTGGCAACGGCCGCGGCGATCCTTCGCAATCCCGTCGTTGCCGATCTTGTGCAGGTGATTTCAAAGAAGAGAGATGGGTCTCGACAAGCTGAAGTGGGAGAAAAGGAAATGAGGCAGGATCTTACGGGCTGGAAGCACAAGCACTGTAGCTTTGTCTGCAACGAGTTGGGCGTTCAGCCGGCCGACATAGAGTACGTTGCACCGTGCTCACCTCTGCAAGAGGGCATGATATCGGCCGCGGTCAACGACGAGCGTGTGCATCCATATTTCAACAATTTTGATTTCCGGCCAAACAATGGCACTTCGATTCCGGTAGTCCGCAAGGCTTGGGAAGCAGTCGTCTCGCATCATTCAATCCTACGATCCAAGTTCATCAAGACCGTCGACGGATATGTTCAAGTTTCCCTGAATCAGACGCAGAGTCCATGGCGCCATCTCTCTGTTGCCATTGATTCGGACATTCAAGATGTTCTGCATCGCGAAAAATTGAACTGGATCGGCAGCAATGTTGGCCACATTGTGTCACCTCTTGAGTTTATTCACGTCGAGGGCCCCAACGAAGCGGTGCTGAGGCTTCACATTTTCCACGCGCTCTACGACGGCAACAGTTTCGAACTCATGAATGAGCTCGCATGCAACATATATCGATCGGCAGCTTCTCCATCTCCGTCCGGTCCCGAGTTTGTTCACGCCTTGTACCGAGGCCCTTTGCGCAACTTCGACTCGTGCAGGCCGTTTTGGGAGCGCCACTTGGCAAGATGGCAGAGCACCACACTGCCGAGGGTTGATTCCCTTCCGCAAAAGCCCAGAAACATGACGTCCACTACTCGGCTGCTTGGTGGCAGCAAGCTTGCAGCCCTACGACACGACGGGAACGTGACGCTTCAAACCATTGTTCTTTCGATCTGGACCATTGTTTTGCAGGCATATCTGTCGAGACCTTGCACGATAGGCCTCATAGTCTCTGGACGAGCTTTGGATCTGCCGCGGATTGAAAACACGATGGGGCCCCTCTTCAACACGGTCCCATTCTTCAATCAAAGTCTCGTGGGAATGACTTGGCAAGATCTAGTTCGGCGCTGTCATCTGTTCAACACCGATATTCTCTCGTTCCAGCACGTGCCGCTCAAGAATATACAGAAGTGGTGTTCCAATGGTCGACCACTGTTTGATAATCTCTTTGTTTTTCATTTGGGAAAATCGCAGTCGGATGCCGGAAAATTACCTTGGACGATAAGCGACGGGCATCTGACCAACGTTGACTATCCGCTTGCCTTTGAAGCGACTTGGCGTAGCGACGGTCATCTCCATATTCTTGTCGCTGCCGACCAGGAAGTCATGAACCATGACGTTTTGGAGCGAATGCTGGATCATTTCGAGGAAATCATGACAACCGTGGAGCCCACGACGGTGCTGGCAACCTCATCGCCTGGGTTGGGACTTCCAGACATCGGGATTCATGGCATCGAAGATGGCAGCCATGATTCAAAGTCAGACTCGCAGCCGCAGTTGCAGCGGCAGTCGCACTTTGTCTGGAATCGGCTCGCTTCAGCCATTAGAGATGAACTCTGCGCATTCGTGAATCTGCCGCCGGAAGAAGCAGACCAGAACACATCAATTCTTGACTTGGGCATCGACAGCATTGACGCCATCAAAATTTCGGCCAGGTTGGCCAAAAAAGATGTGCAACTATCGGCATCGCAAATCATGCAGCACCGCACCATATCAGCGATGAGTGCTGCCGCAGATCCAAGTAGAGTACACGGAGAGGGCGAAGAGAATGCAGCTCGGACCTCCTTGATTGAGCTGCAAGGTAGACTCGGCTCCTACTTGAAGCAAAAGGGCGTCGAAATGAGCGACGTGGAGCTGGTCCTGCCGCCAACGCCCTTGCAGCAGTCCATGATTGCCGGCATGATGCAGTCCGATTTCGAGTGGTACTTCAACCACGACGTCCTGGAGCTGGACGAAACTGTCAGCATCACCAGGTTGCGGGATGCTTGGCTGGACGTCATCGCGGACTCACCCATTCTGCGAGCAACTTTCCATGAGATTGATGACAAAGACCTAGACGTGGTGTACTGCCAAGCCATTCGCAAACACCCAAGAGTGCATGTGTCGGTGTCGAGGCAAGAAGAAAAGTTGGAATTTTCCGATTTGCAAGACTACTTCAGCACAGCATCGGATGTGGCCCGAAGCCGAGAGCCCATGGAGCCCATCGAAGGGCTGCTTCAAGTGGTCCTCTTGTCTTCGAGAGAAAAGGCTTACATGGTTCTCTCCATGGCTCATGCCCTTTATGACGCCTGGTCTTTGGAACTCCTCTTCAACGATGTCAAGGCCGCGTACCGAGGGGAGTTCAGGACACGCAGATTCTCGCAGCTCCTCGAGTCTCAACCCCAGCTCTTCGTGCCTTGCGCCGACGATGGTTTTTGGGCAACGTATCTGTCAAATGTTTGCCCAACAATCCTGGCAGGACGGCAGACCGAGGTCACGGTTACGAACCGCCACAGCGAGGGCGTTTGTCGAGTAGAGGCTCCCTCCTCCACGCCACTTGGCAACGCAATTGAGTTCTGCAAGGAAAGCTCCATCAGTCTTCAGACTCTGTGTGTCTCTTGCTGGACGGTCGTCGCGGCACACTTGTCCCGCTCTCTGGATGCCGTCTTTGGTGCTGTCCTTTCGGGCAGGTACTTTGTTGGAGCCGAGGAGCTCATGTTTCCCACGATGAATACGGTTGCCGTCCGATCCATCTTGCACGGCACAGCGTCTTCATTTCTTCAATACATGGAATCAAACTTGTCCGATGTGAGGGTTCATCACCAAGTTTCCCTGCGAGAGGTGCGCGCCGCCGCCAAAATCGGAAGCCAGCAGCTTTTCAATTCGCTCTTTGTTCTGCAGAAACCTCGAGAGCCGGATGCATCTGGATCAATGTGGAGATCCGTTCAAGGTTTCTCGGCGGTAGAGTATCCCGTGTGCGTTGAAGCAGAGCCTCTGCACGAGCTCGATCAGCTGTGTTGGCGCGTGGCTTGCAGCCAGCCCGAGTTTGCTGACGATGATGCCGACGACATTGCGGAAAAGCTGAATCAAGTCTTGCAGTTCTTTGTCGGTTCTGCGACATCAGAACTGTTATCTTTCCGCGAGGGATCTGTTTCCATCTGCGGATTGCCGCACACCGATGTGCAAGACTCTGGAGGCAGTTTGGACGATGCCAAACACGATGCCACGACGCATCCGGCGGCAGAGCAACAGCAGGGATGGAACGAGGCTTCATCTTGCATTCGTCAAGTCCTATCTGAAGTGTCTGGCTTGCCAGCCGAGTCCATACACCAGTCTTCGTCCATCTACCACCTGGGCTTGGATTCCATCAGTGCCATCAAAGTCTCACTTGTTCTGGGAAAGCTCGGCATGAAACTGAAGCCAAAGGATATTCTGCAAGCCAACAACATTGCAGAGATGGCTGAGCGGTTGAACCATGGAGAACAAGGGCAAGACACAATATCTGATTCGGACTATCCCTCTTCATTGCACCCGTCGATATCTGAAAAGGACCTTCTCCATCGCTGTGGTGTGCCGAGGGGGGACATTGAAGTCATTTTGCCGGCCACGCCGATGCAGGTTTACATGCTGACCTCGTGGCAAAAGTCCCTCGGATCGATACTCTATCCTACCTTCTGCTACGAGGTGTCTGGAGATTTCAGTCGCACTCAGCTAGAGATGGCCTGGGGTCGGGTTGTTGAGATGGTTCCCATGCTGCGGACGTGTCTCGTGACTTCTGGTGACAAGTCCATGCCCTGGATACAGATGATATTGAAGAGCCAGGCCATCTCGACAGGAAAATATGCTCAGCCACTCCACTGCATGGAAATCTCAGATACGCAGGGCGGGAATGCGCGGACGATCCGACTGAGCATTCACCATGCGTTATACGACAGCTTCAGTCTGCCGGCGATTGTGCAGCTTTACACTGACGAATTGAGGGGCTCAGATGTCTCCAAGGATGCCAATCGAAAGACTTTGACTTCTGGCTGGTCACGATTCTGCAGTCTCCCAACTTTGGGCGCCCGGGTCGACCTCAGACGGGCGTTCTGGACACGCTATCTCGCCGATTGTCCAAACAAACTTAGCACAGCTGCTCAGCCGTGCTCCTCTCCGTCGGCTTCGGTGGCGGGACGAGTTTCGTATTTGCAAAAGCACGCCATGGTCAACGCTGCGGCTCTCCAAAAACAAGCAGCCTCCCAGGGCATAGGGATCCAGTCGCTGTTTCTCGCGGCTTTGGCGCGAAGCCTTTGTCACAGCAAGAGTGGGCAGCAGACAATCCTGCTTGGCATCTATCTCGCGAACCGCGCGGCAGAAAACGACGACTTGCCTGTGCTTTTCCCAACGTTGAACCTTGTTCCCTTGCGCATCAGGCTGGGCGGTTCCGAAGAACTCACGAGTCTCGCGGCGACAATCCATCAAGATGTTCGAATAATACAGACAGACGGGAGGGCCCAGGTCGGGCTCTGGGAGATACACGAATGGACAGGCCTCAAAATTGACACCTTTGTCAACTTCTTATCCCCTGCAGATGACAAAAGCGGCCGAGCACGAGGCTACCAAGACATTCTTGTCAGAAGACCTCATGAGGACTCCCCCACTGGACAAACAGGCTCAGCCAAGTTGTTGAATGAGCCATGGATAGAGGACAACGTTGTGAGGAACGCTTATCCGGTGCGCGCCCACCCTGATTGTCCCATGTCATACAACACACGTTGCTGCTTGACTTGCTGACAGACAAGAAATTGAGTTGCAGGCTTCCATGGACGTAGAATTTTCCATACATGATACGGGCGTCGATGTCGGTGTGTTTGGATCGACAGAGAGGCTGTCGCACGCTGAATCAGTCAGCACAGTAGACCGTATCTTGCAGTGCCTGGACGACTTGACGGGCGCAAATGAAGGAGAGAGATAGGGGAAGAGGAAAAAGGATTTGCACGTAGAGAAGCTGAACGAACTTTGACATAATCGACGCGCACGGACAGGGATGGGCCTCATCTTCTTTGGTGACCTATCCAATAGATTTTTTTCATCTTTTGCTGACTACCGTAAACTTTGTCCAACTATGGCATCACACATCACACGCTACCTGACGACATGGGGAGTAGCTCTGACGGCTCTCCGAAAAAAAATAAATACACAAGGCTTTTTGTACACTGCGTACTGCCAACATGAATCATCACCGCAACGTCATACCACTCCAGCCCATGAAAATGGAGGGGAACAAAAGCAAGAGGAAATAAGGGAAGGGGACAACAAAAAGAGAAAAGGGGGGGCCGG
>JMQE01000421.1:0-43065 GCA_000731825.1 Hypocrella siamensis
GGGGGTCAGGAACCCAAGACGGAGGGAGAAAATTCTGAGAGGAACGGCCTTATGTGGCCGGAATAATGACAGGATTCCCGAGACAAGACGCAACACAGTAGGTCTTGCAGCTCCCTGCACCGAGAGAAATCCAGCAGGGCCAGCCGCATTGATTGAATGTGACCCTGGCGCCGTCGGCCCCGAGTATCAAATTGTCTAGGATTCGTTTTGTTTGGCTTCCTTTATCCTTTGTATGTCAGGCCCGTGGCGATCGTATCCGATGACGAGAAGCGTCAAAGGCGCTCATAATCTTAAGTGTCAAATGCGAATTTATGCGAAAAGCGTCCAGTATTCATCTGAGGATTCCACGCAAAAGTTCTTTTGAGAACATCTCGTACAATCGACGCGGCTCGACACTGTCGTGCTTGCCATGACGTTCCAGATGAAGGTGATGAAATTGAAACCACTTGGCCATGAATGATTTCTTTTCTTCCTTCCTTCCTTCCTTCCTTCCTTCCTTCCTTCTTTTCTTTCTTTTCCCTTTAATAGTGTAAAGTCTCTTTGGAGTTTTCGAGGCGTTTGGTTGGTCGAGCATTGAACTGACCACTGCAAAACAAGCGACAAACAAAATTTCGGAGCAGGAGCAGTCCGTAGTCATCAACAAGCTGGCAATGGACTGCCCCTTGGGAATTTTGGGTAAACTTTTGTGCGCGAGTGTGTGCGTCTCTCGCTTATCGGACCTGGAGGCCGGCAGTCGGCAGTCGGAAATGTCTCACAGACAAAAGGGCAGCAATGCGGACACAATGGAATGCCATTCCCCCAGCATCTAGGACGAATCTGAGCGTTCCACCACGTCGGTAACCGGAAAGACGACGCAATACTCAAAGTGGTTCTCGGAAAAAACATCATCATGCAGAAACATGCAACGATAACCAAAGTAAGGGTGTACAGTGGTTCAACGGCATTGAGGCCAGGTACCGCATTTGTCGCACCCTCCCTTAGGCGACGGATTGTATCCGAGTTTCGGGAACATTGCTGCGGGCTGCCTGCGCGCGCGTAGTGGAGCGGACGAGGGCTTGGTTCTTGATGTGACACCGCCATGGCATGGCATGAGTGAGAGCTGTAGGTACAGTACGTACATACATACGTAGCATGTACAGTACTTGCAACAGTACTCCATCGACGCCGTCGGTCCACCAATCTTGCCCCTGGTCACGCATGCGCAGCTACTGTAGCTGGTCGATCCATCGTCATTGGGTTCGGTTCTAGAACAAGACGCAAAGGCAGGGAGGCCCGACGCCATGTTTCGTTGGGGTGCAAGGAATTTGTGGTTCTGACGCGGCGTTTGCTCGAGAACGAGATGCTCTCTCTAGACGAGAGCTGTGTGCATCAAGTCGTCCTCTTTGGATTCGTGCGTCGCGTGCTTTGTGCTCCTCTTGCTTGTGCTAGTTTGACTCGTCCCGACGGCTTGGGCAGAGGCGCAAGAGCGGCAAGATCCTTGTTGCCGCCCCTCTCTGGACCCTGGGAACTGCAAGAAGCTTTGCGAACCAGAAAACGTAGAACACTGCGAAACTCGGTGGCCAGATTGGCCAAGCAGGGGCTGGTCAAGATCGCTGAGCAGGCATGTCGGGACTCCACTCATTCCAGTGTGTACGGGTATGGGATGATGATGCGGCGGTGTGCAAAGAGTGGTCTTGCTAGTCCCTCCGTCATCGCACACAATCCTTGCGCGAACAAAAAGTTAGGTTTCCATGACCGGGAAGAGAGAGGTGGACTGGGTTCGCATCGAACGTCTTGACCGTGCCATTTTATGCAGAGATGAGCCCGAAAGCGGCACGCCGTTGGGCTGCATCGCAAACACCACGTCGCATGCCCTGCCATGTCCGACGTGAAGCTGCATTTGTCCAATGTGTATGTATCTTCATAAGCCGTCATCTGAATCGCCTTTCTGCACAAGGTTGCCTCTTTGAGAATATTTTGTCGCTTTATGCAAACGCAGCAATAGAAGCGGCAGGGGCAGCGGCACAAGCCTGCGTAGAAGGTTTGACAAATTTGCAATGACCAGACATGTCAGGAAAGAGAGGCGGACAAATAAGAAAGCAAAGAACATACAGAGCATGATGAAGGATGGGTGACAAAACTTTTTCTTTTTTTTCAACACTACACAATTAGGGGTATATTATGTAAACAGGACTGGAGGAAGAGCGGGGAACGACGAATTTCGATGAATTTTTTTTTCCCATTGCTCCAATCTGTCATAGCAACCATTCATGAAAATAAAACGACTACTTCATGGCTGCTGCAGCGTCAGCAAAAGTGCCGACAAGCGGGCACTCGTTCGACGCGACATTGTTTTCGTCGTCATTCTCGTCATTCTCGTCGTCGTCGCCGTCGTCGTCGTCCAACCAGTCCACCTTGACTCCGTGGGCGGCCGTTGAATCTTCTGTGAACAGCTTTGACACCAGGTTCTGATACCGGGCAACTCTTGCTCCTTGGCCAGCATAAGCAAAAGGTGTGGACGGGCCGGTTCGGCTGACTGAGTCGTTTGGCCCGATCTCGAATACGTCCACCATGTTGCTTTTCAAAACTTGGTGAGTGATGGGTCATGTTTCCATGGAATGTCAATTGTCGGTTACAAACTTTGATGTATTGGCGACCACTCTTTGCAAGGCCTCGTGCTCACGTTGGGCCTCGACTGTATCGTCGCCCGCAGTGGCTGGGTCATTGAAACTGCCATATTGTGCTCCATTGCCATCGTCATACAACGGCCGATTTTCTTCGCTCTTGTAGATGCTGTCAGCGACGAGAGACAAATCGGCCGGCCCATGATTCGAGGCTTTCTCCAGTATTTACCTCTTCATAGTCGTCCCTGTCGCGCCGGCCGAGGCACGATTGACACGGCCCCATTCTGAGCGACGAGTCTCGAGAGGCGCTTAATCAGTGTCGACGAGCTTCATATGACGCATGTGCTGGGGGCCGCAAAGCAAAATCATGCTTCCATCCAAAGAGAAAGTCGCCAGGCTGTTTAGTCATGCACCGCCGCTAACTCTGATAGACGTTGTCGTAAGCCGTTCGCGTTGCACGGAAACCGGGTGGGTCGAGCTGAGGCGACGGAGCTACTAGCTCCGGTAAAAATCCGGCCCGTCGTCGGCCAGCACCTCTCGACAATCAATAGCATTTCGTCACTTCCTATCTTCAATTCATTAGCCTCTGCGCCTCCCTTCCGACCGCTTCTGCTATAGTCGACAATGGCTTGTCTCAGCCCTAATTCAAGGGGGGCTCGTGGCAGCCGGCGGAGGCCTCCCCGTAGGAGTGGTGGCTGCTACATTGACCTCCGTTATGGAATGTTGTGTCATACCCTGCCTTATGTGACTGAATAAAACCTGGATAGTTTTCGCGATGATACTGGACCCTGCACACTATGCCTAGGAACTTCAAGTATCAGATATTCTGGGATTGGCTCTGATTTCATTCCAGGACATCAATGGTCGCAATGTCGCTTCTTGGAAAAAAAAAAGTATTACGTGCCGTTGTTCTTACAGTTCTCAGGTCTTCCTGCTGCTCTCTGCCCGGCAAGATATAAAGATACTCGAGCTTCCCCGTCAAATCTGACCCCAAGAATGAGCGAAGAAGCCTCAAGATACGCCCTTTTCCGATCAAGAACTGCCGCCTACTTTCCAAGTGTGTCTACAAAGCTTCTACAAAGCTTCTACAAAGCGTGCAGCCTTTTCATCCCCAACATTGCCGGACCCTTGCACATTTTTCATGATATTGATGCACTTGACCTTTCCTCTGTTTTGGGCCTTTGATAGCCCGGATTCTCTCACCTTACCTTCTCTTCCATCTCCGTCCCATGATGCATCGACGTGTCTTTCCATGGGCCCTGCTGGCCATTGCTCCCGCAGGTCAAGCTCGGTTGGAGCGATTGCTGCCTCGCCATGATACCAATGAATGCTGTCCCTGTCCAGCGCCTGGTTCTCAACAAACTGTGACTGTGGAACGAACTGTGACGGCAACACCGCAAACAGTCTATGTCACACAGTGCCAAGCAGATCAAGTCGTCGTCACCGTCTGCCCTGAACTTGTTGTAACTGGACAGTCAGGACATGTATCGGGACAGCAATCGGGACAGCAATCGGGACAGCAATCAGGACAGCAGTCAGGACAGCAATCAGGACAATCGTCAGGACAATCGTCAGGGCAACAGTCAGGGCAACAGTCAGGGCAACAGTCAGGGCAACAGTCCGGGCAACAGCCAGGGAAACAGCCAGGGAAACAGCCAGGGCAGCAATCAGGGCAGCAATCGGGGCAGCAATCGGGACAGCAGTCAGGACAACAGCCAGGACAAAAGCCAGGACGACCGCCAGGACAGCAGTCGGGGCAGCAGTCAGGGCAGCAGTCAGGGCAACAACAATCAGGGCAGCAGTCAGAAGGAGACCCGGGACAGCAGTCGGGACAACAATCGAATCAACAATCGAATCAACAACAAGGCCAACAGTCAGACCCTGCTATAACCACCGAAATCATACAAATCGGGCAAGGCGCAACGATAACGGTCGACATCAACCCACCGTCTGCCGCGACCGCGCCGCCTGTTCAACCCTCACAGGCTGGAGCGCAAATGCCAGGAGCCGTCACAGTCACCGTCACGGCTGGCCAGGCCGCTTCAGCTCAAAGCAATAACCAAGCAGCACAGGCTGGCAGTGCTGCTGCCGAGACTGTCACCGTGACGGTTCAGCCTGGATCTGCCGCGGCCCAGGCTCAGCAGGCTGCCGTCACCGCACCTCCGCAGGCTCAGACCATCGCCCAGACTGTTCATGGCTACAAAACCCTGACCAAGACGGTCGTTGGCGGCGGCGGCGTCGACGACATTGAGATCATCATCATCAACATCATCACCGGGCAGACGTCTTGTAGGAAGAAGCATAGCGGCAAGCCCTGCCGTGGTGGCAGTCATGGTCACATGCCCTTCCAAGCCTCTGCGTCGCTCAACATTCCCTGCCCCAGCATCAACGCAACGACTAGCATTGCCACCGTCTACAATACAATCTCCATCACATCGTGTGCATCAGGAAACAGCACCGCTGCTACCCAGCCCGCGCGCAATGGCAAGGTCTTGATGACGGCCATGGCTAAGCTTCCCCGCGCTCCTCTCGTGACACCAAAATGGTAGAAGTGGCGCGGGAAGAAGAAGGCCCAGTATACGTTTTTCCCCTCGGAAGTGCCGTAATCGGCATTAACTCAGACAATGTACAAAATCCCATGGTTTCTTACTTCTTCTTTTTGTCTTCCTTTCATGGAAGAAGGGTGAGAGAGAAGTGATTTACGTTTCAGGCGCTTAGCGGGCGCAAGACGATGCATTCAATCATCAAGCCATTGTTGATTCCAGACCACTTCTTTGTGTTTTTCATTTCCTTTTTCCAATATTTACCATCCAAGTCGCCATCTAATGCAACAAGAAAAAAAAAATCTATGGCGTCGATGACATTATGCGTTGGGCATCTCTCGAATTCTGAATAAGATGAATTCTGGGGGCTGGAGGATGTGCTCTCGATGTGTCGTCGAACCAATGTGGAATAACCGCGTCGGCTCACTATGTGGCGGCGGGGTGGCTGGCTGGGCGACTCCCAGATGATAGATAAACTGACGAACTGTACTCATTTCTGTACTCATTTCTGCCTATTCCTCCACCCAGCCCAGCATGAAGCAAAAAAAAGTTACCCTTTCCTCCTATCCACAGAGTGCATCCAATCTTGATTGTCTGTTTCCAAATGTCCAACAAAATTCCTGTCAGCAATGTCGGCTGTCAAATGCTACTATACAAGTTTCCTCTTCCTCGTGCTCGCACACACACAACCAAAGAAGCGAGCCAACGTCCTATGTCAAAGTCTTTGCTTCAGCGCTTCCGTCAAGACGGTTTCCTACACCTCGTCAGTCTCTAGTCCGGTAGTCTGTCCGTCACAGCCTTCAGGCTGCGTTGCAATGCCCGTCGACAGGGACTCAAAGACGCTGCTGGACACATCCTCTACGCTTTCGGCCGCCGCAGACGCCTCCAGCATTTCGATACTGTCGAGGGCCTTGTCAAACTTCTTCTTCTCGTCCTTGAGCATGATCCTCCTCCGTGCCGTGCCCTCGTCTTCCTCCAGGAGTCGCACGAAGACGTCTGTCGCTCCGGGAGAACGGAGGCCGAGCTTCTCCTCAAGATAGTCGGGTAGGCGTCGCTTCAGGGCCGGTATCATGCGGCATATGATGCAGTGGGACACTTTGTCGACGAAGCGCAGGGCAGCGAGACGGTAATACCCCCTACAGTATGCTACGACCTCGATTTCCCGCGCAAATCGATCTGGGCCGAGCTTCAGTGCCTCAGCCTCCCTCTTCTTGGTGTCCTGCGCTAGCTTTTCTGCGTGTAGCTGTTCTCCGGGAATGTACCGTCCCGGATCGGCCCCGACGGCCTTCATCCGCATGTGGTGTCGAAAACGCGTCAACTCCTTGAGCTCTTTCTCCTTGTAATCTTTGAACGCATCGTCACTGAAGGTCATGGTGCAGTGCATCTCGTCGCCATACAGAAGGGCAAGAGCCTGCTCTGTTTCCTTTCTGTGCTCATCAAGGCACGCTCTCAGGTATTTCCTGGCCTCTTTGTAAATGAATCTCTTCTTCAGCTTCTCGAGCGAATTGGTAAGCGTGCCCTCTAACTCTGAAAGCATTTCTCGCATGGCCTGTTTCATAAAAACATCCATTGGCCCTTTCCAAGGGCGGACGCTCTCCAGAATCAAGTTCTGGTATGCCGCGTTTGAAGTTAACTCAGGCAGGCCGCCTATCTTGTTCATTTCTAGCTGCTCTCGAATCTGTCCAAGGGTGCGAAAACCGCGACCAACATCAGTGAAATCGCCAAAGGGTTCCGGCAGCATCACCTTCTTGCCGGATGGCGGAGGCCCAAAAGGAATGGCGCCGTTAGCGCCACGGAGGATGCCCTCCGATTCCTCGTGTTTGAGGTGGCTGTGGGTCGGCGTCGACCCATTCACGGATGCAGAGTCCAAACGCGCTCTTTTGGATGGCGTGGCCGCGTTAGACGCCGTTGCTGCCCGGCGCTTTGACGTCGGTGTTGTCGCCGCCCGATTTCTGCTCGTCGTTGTCGACGCGGCATCGGACTCGTCATCTGAGATTTCAAATACAGGAAAATCTGACTTGTCCTTGAGGGTAAACTTGGGTTTGATGTGGAGTATGCAGTCCCTGAAGCTGTTTGGCAGGGTATTGAACCTGCTCACGAACTGGTCCAGTTTGAACTCTGCAGATTTAGCAAAGGCCATCAGCCCAGTCTTGATCTCGAGCTCCATGTTGTCAGGTAGTTCAGGAAGTGTCGCCAGCTGCCTGTTGATCTTGTCCAGATGCTGCTTCACCTTCTGCTTAATGGAGGGTAGGCTATGGGGAAAAATAAAACTCAGCACCATGCACACTCTTCGTAAAGGATTCATCACTCACTTTTTTAAGAATTCCTCCCCTAGCCGCCCCGAAAGAAATTCCTTGAGCTTCTCGACTCCACAGCGGTTAATGAAGGGTCTAAACTCGGCAGGCCAAGTTTGAGATTCGAAATATCCCACTTCCCACATCTTTAGCTCGTCCAACTTCCGGCCCTGCGGACGAGACGTGACAAAGTATCCGAAACCCGTCTGGTGAGTCTTCCCAGTCATAATCTCCAGCCATTGTTCGCGACTACCGCTCTCAGGCAGAAGATCTGCTTTTGTAAGCACACCAATGGTGCGCTCGGATGCTTTCAAGCGGCGGGTTAGACCAAATGTTGATGAATTCTCCGCGTCGCTATTCATTGGCATGGAGCAGATGATGATTGCCGACGAGTGCTGGATGTATGACTTGGACAGGTTGCGGACCACACTAACCAGGTAGTCGTCTTTTGCGTCGGCCGGATTCTGGAAAATGCCGGGCATGTCGTAAAATGAGAGGTCGGGTAGGTCTGGACCTCTGATCTCTAGTGCCACAATGTTTGGCGAGAACTTTGCGACGGTCTCCTCTGCTGCCCTCGCAATTGGCGTCTGCGTGGCAATGCTCCCCGAGCCCGGAACGAAGAGAGAGGAGGGTTTGTCATCGTTAAGGATGGCAATCTGAGCCCACCGCAGCACACCCTCAATTTGATTCTTGTCATGCATGCTCTTGAACTCGTGTATTTCGACGTTTGGCATTTTGTGCCAAGGGAAGAAGGGATCTTCTTCTGTCACATCAGTCTCGTTTATGGACCTGTCAGCCGGAGGCTGGAATACGTATTCCTTGCGGAGCGACACGCGGCACGACCAGTCGGTGTTCCTCGAAACCCGAATATGGAGAGGACATCGGGTACAGGTTCCTTCGCTCCGCGGAAGGTCGAGGTTGGCGAGGCCGGACATGAGGCTAGATTTCCCGGCAGATTGGTCCCCGACAAGAACCAATTCAGGCAACGCCACGTCATGCGAAACTCCAAGTTGCTGGAGTTCCCCCAGGGTGTCGTTATATGGCTTTACAATCTTACCAATATCCTCAAATGAGGTGGTGAAGGAGCCCCCCTCTCGCTGGGAGGTCGAACGTGTCCTCGATGAATAGCCGAAGCCGGAGCGAGCCCTTATCTCTCTAAGTAAGGGCGCTGATGCTGTGCTAAATTCACTCGGCGCCGCTAGCTATTTTTCAACAAGTTGCCCTGTGCGTCGGCCAAGAAAAGAATACGGGGCAAAGAACTCACGAGCATTCGATCTGCTGTTCCGAAGCATGTTGACAACACTGTTCAAATTTGTCGAGCCGCCGTAATTTGATGCCGCCGAAGCTGCGTCGTCATCGATCACGTTTCCATCTAAAGCCTCTGTTCCTGGCGAGCTCGGCCTCCGAGCTTCAATCGACTCTGACTTGACCTGGTCACCAAATGACCGGTGCAACGACGAGGTGGTCATTGTGCGTAGAAGACAGGAAGTTTCAGAGGACCCTACTCGGATCAAAAAATGTCGTTTTATCACAAGAACAAAGGAGATCAAAGAGATCTGTTGTTGGCAAAGAACCTGATTGGGCCAAAGTCTGTGGAAGAGATTCAAAAGAAGAAACGAAAAACGAAAGGCTCAGCTGGGACAAAGTTGCGAGGCAAGATTGAACGCAAGGTCGAGTGAAAGGAGTGACTATAAAGCCCATTCCAAAAAGAAAAAAAAAACAGAAGGGCCAGGTCGAGTGAGGCAACGGCTTCAAAGCCAAAAGGTGAAAACAAAGTCAAGTGAAAGGCAAGATCTAAAGATCAAATCAAGAGCAAAAAACGTCAAGGCAAAAAAAAAAAAAAACGTAGGCAGAGACTACAAAAGATCAAGAGCGAGGGGAGAACAAACGGAGGCTGGGCCAGCAAAAGCCAGAGCGCTGCTCCGTGAGCCCAGGCCCGACTCCAAGTCACGGTAAGAAACGATAGCAAGACCAATAAAAAACGCGTAATCAACGCTTCACAAAGTCCACTTTCAACACCACGACTTTGCTACCAGACAAGATACGAAGATCAGAATGCAGTTAGATGCCACATTTCGCGACACATTGCTCATCTTGCGTCGAGATCGCGAACCGACTCTCTTATGGTGCTAACATGAGCTATTGATGCGCGGAGATGGCGCGCTGCGCAGAAAGCGGGTGGCTTGACCCCTGCTGGGGAAAAGGACGAACGCTTGGGCTGCCAATGACATGGCGTCGCGGCCCGTCGCTGCTAGACCCACTCGGCCGTTCGTTTTGCCAGCTGGCTAAGGGACAGCACGTATACCAAGCAAGGTACGTACTCGCCTCGGCCCAAGGATCCATTCCGCACGGGAATTTCTTCTCACGTATTGCATGAATGGCCAGGACGAGGGTGGTAGGAACAATTTCACCGTCCGTCAAGATGGGAAGAGGGGGGGGGGCGGGAATTGAAAAGCCAAAAAAAAAAATGAAAAAATGAAAATCATTAAAGTGGACAAGAAGCAGCGCTCACAAACGGGCGAGCAACTACCCTCAAACTTTGACAGCCGAGAGTGCGCCAGCTTTGGCTTCTCCCCCTTCTCTATCCCCCTCAAATTATTAATTTAAACTGTATTTTATAGTGGTATCAGAATCAGCTTGCCTCGCTACATATGTGTGGTATCACTATCCAATCCTGATTCTTCCTAATCCATCTAAATCATACTCGCTGACTGCCGAAATGGCAGGATTAACATCTTTTTCGTCAAGGGGACACACTTTGATGAGTCCTGGAAATTGGAACCAGCTTCTTCTCTTTGGTCCTTTTGTTTTTCCCCCTCATTCTCCCATACGTCAACTTAGAATACTCCGTCGATGCCAACACCGCCTTTTCCGCCGCTCGGCGCCCATCTTCTCATAATACATAAATTACACCGCACCGCACCGCACCATGTCGGAGGGGCCTCCAGTTTTGATCTACCCGTTTCTTTCTTTCTTTTTCTTTTTGCGAAAAATGATGCACGCGAGATAGTCCAGCTTAGAGCGACTTTGCTTTATTTCACTTCACTCCTCGAGATTCTTCCGTTCTTCCCGATACTCGCTTGTTCGACTCGTCGATCGAGGTAGTATGGGGGCCCCGGGCCGGCTAGTCGACCTGCCAAAAGTCCTTCCATCAAAAGGATCAGCATTCAACCGGCTCGTGTCCGGCAGGCGAGGAGTCATGCTCTGTTCAATGGCAGGCTTCTCGAAGCTTGCAATTCGCACGGAAGACGGTCGATGCAGATTCCTCTCGGGGACACTGTAGATATACGTCGACAGCAGGACGAGTGAAGTCCCGATGAGAAACTTGAGCAGAAAAACTCACGTCAGCTTTTCTTGCTCTAGCGTCAAACGACAAGGCACGTTGCACGACTTACAGTCACATTGACGGTGAAGTCAAACACCCACATGCTGACCAGGAAACTGACCACTATGCTGATGCTGGTCGCAAAGTTCTTGACAATATTGTCAGAGTCGCGAATGACCAAGCTCGCCAACAAGCCGCCAGCAGCCTGTAGCAAAATCGCCGCCCACACGACAGAGTTGTATCCCTCGAAGAAACCATGCTCCTGGATGCCTGCTCCGTCCTGGTATATGCAACCGCCCAAAAAGGCGGCGATGAGGGAGTAAAAGCTCAGCTGAACGTTGCGCATCCAAACGCTGGCATTGGTGGAACTCTCCTTGAGCAGTTTCTCGAAATAGACGCCAGCAAGACCCGACACGACGGCAGAGATCAACACAGCCGTGACGCCAACCGAGAAATTCATAATGGGATCGGCTGGAGGCAGGTCCTTGGCAATGCCTTCGTACGTCGCGGAACGCTTGCTGAGGTGAAGCGCGGGCCCAGGAATGGTCGCCTCGGCCACCGTCTGTCCAATTTCGTGTTTCGATCGAGGAAAGAAGTGGTCCGGAACTCCATGCAGGAGAAACGTATCATTCGCTTTTTCCGAGGACGGCAGGGAAACAATGCAGACTCCCAATGTCAGGATGATGAGCGAGACCCAGCCCTTGAGGCCAAGCTGGCGGCGAAGAAGCACGACGCTAAACACGGCCGTGGTGATGATCTGGAGACCCCGGGTCAGCCACTTGCTTTGAAAACCCCATCCGCCGCCCCGTCAAGACACCATATCGTACTTTAACTTGATAGAGCACTTGGAAGTGAACCGGGTCGAGGTTGCCCGCGGCTGCGTATTGCAGCAGGTTCTGCAACGTGTAGAGGGCGGCTGGACCGGCCAACAGCCATCCATCGTTGGAAAAAACCCCATTGTAGATTTGCTCAAAAAGAACAGTCGCTGGCGTGCTAGGCGCGAGGGTCTTCGACGTCTCGTACATGGCCAGTGTGAGGGAAATGGCCAATTTAATCACTTCATTGAGGAAAACGGCGGTCGATGTGAAGTATCTGTGGTCGCCATCTGGCGGCATAACTCGCGAATAGTGCATGACCTTTCCAAAGAGCGGGAAAATAGCAGTTAGCAGTTGAATCATTTCTGCCTCGGATGACGAATCGCGCAGAAAGACGGGGACAGGCTGCTCGACGCTGCGCCGATTGTGTCTAGAAACGTACCAATATCAAGGCTGAGTTTTGAAAGGTCAACTGAGATCAATCGTCAGTTGAAGTGCAGGCAACGTGGCAAGACAGGCGAAAATAGAAATTGCCGCCGCTTGGCACGCGAGTGTCAAGAAACAGAGGCACATACAAAGACCAGGTACAGGTTCTTCTTGGCGAGCCCGCTCCCATTGGCACTCCGAGCACCAGCTGTAGCAGCTGCCTTGGGGACAGCCGTCTCGAGAATCACCATGGCTTGTCGTCGATCGATCGAAGGGGAGGGAGGGGGAGGAGAGAGAAAACTTTTGAGGCAGAGGGCTGCGAAACAACAAAGTTGAGCACGCTTCGGCCCCCGATCGATGCCGACTGCCAGGCAATCAGTCGGGAGTTTGACGGATTAAGCTCCCGTCGCGCTCAATCAAGGACTGGAAAAGCGCCGAGCATGCCCAAGGAAATGCAACAAAAAGTTGGTTGCCAAAGAGGGCACAACAAAGGAAACAGCCACGCATAGGTCCCCAAGCTTGGAACAGCCGAAAAGCGTCAGTGTATGCTAAGCAATGAAAAAGGAGAGAGGGAGCCTGAGAGAATTTCGGCCCAAAGCTGAGATGGCCCGAAAGGCTCAGATCGATGCCCAGCAAGGAAGTTGGGCTTGATCCTTGATGATATCGATGCCAAGATGGCAAGCATGGATGCTTTGTTACTGTAATACATTTGTCGCGCGAGTGGGTGACGTCTTCTCATTGGTCATCTGGGTAGACAGACGCCCCTGTTGGTTTCGCGACGCCACCCTTATGGGCCGGCACATGTCTTACATCATTCTTAAAAGTTTCCAAGTTTTTAAAGCTCAAGCGACCAGCGACCAGCGACCACAAATTAATCAGTGGGCTCAGGGGAAAAAGAAATGTTCCATATGTACCGTGTTCGAGAGGCTATCTCTATGTTTTGTCAATTGAACAGGATGCTTAATTTTTTTTTTCTCAATTTTTATCAGACTGCTGCTCTCGCCAAGATTCACCAGCTCCGACTCTCTTTTTAAGCAGTCGATCATTGCTGTGCTTGCTCTGCATTGACAAGTACCCAAATCAAATTGGTTCGAAATTGCGCTCGTCAATGACCGTATTCCCTGATCGAAGCCCAGGCATGGCGTCTTGTCGGTCAAAGTCTTCGACAATCATGTCCCAAACAGCGAACCGATCTTTCAAGGTGGCGAAACCGCTCCGCCCGTAGCTCCGTCTTTGCTTCAAAACCTTGGGATGGGTGCTGTTCTGCACCACTCTCTTGACACGATTCCATAGCTTCAGCTTTGGTTCAGGCGTGAACATAGGAGGCCGAGGCGGGCTCGTATGGCTTCGGTCCCTATGGCGGAAATTCCAGACGCTTTTTTGCGGCAGAAACATGCTCGCGCTTATTGTTGGGACCAACATGTCCTGCAAGTTTCCCCTGTGCTGGGCCCCAAGTCCGTCAAAGTGCTCCAGCAGAAGACGGTGGTTGTGGCTCCGGAAAAAGCTCAGGGAACCAATTTCGAACTTGGGCGTGCTGTTTGAATTGCTAAAAGCGCGCAGCCACGAGGTGAAGGCTTCAGCTCGGGTACTCGCCTTATTTCCAACGTTCTCACTTCGATGGCGAATCCTGGACCACTAGTCCGTGACGAGATTTCCCCTACCCGTGTGAGAAGCAGATGCACTTGATTCTTGCAGGTCCGTCCGCCCAGTCCGCCCACGCCCATGCCTGCGACGTTCAGGCGCATGCGTCGTGCGGGAGGTGTCCAGCAGCCACAACAAATCCGCCTCCGCGTGCAGCAAATCAGGATGCTTAGCCAGGAATTCTTGGACCTGCTGCGAAAGTGAGAACAAGTGCGTCGGGGCGAAAGTGGCACTGTTTGAGCCATACATTATATCATGGTCTCTCATGAAGCGAAACACGTCGAACTCGATGTCGAATGTGAATTGGGCCTGGTGCAAGATATGAGTTACTTTCGTCGTCAGGATTTTACAAGTGTAGCAAAAGACGACGTACGCCAGGCTCGATTCTCCAGAACCAATCGTAGGTCTGAAGGCGTCGTTCTTGGGCAAAGGGTCCGTTGTTCCAGCGCTGCACCTGGCGAAGACTGCACAGAGGCTCCGGGTCATCATCCCTGGTCGGGGTTGGTGCGTCTCGCAGCGCATGACATGACTTGATACGGACGGGGTGGCTGTCGCTCCGCGGCTTTGAGCTGACTGGACTTTGATAAGCGACTTCGTAGATGCAGGTGGCGGCGGTTGCGTTTGAGGTCAGACGGCGAAACCCGTCACTGAGTCTCTCGTGACCGAAGAAGACCCAGTCATAGCGATACTTGTGGTTGAAGGCGTCTTCCAGCTGGTGCATGGAGGAGAGCAAAGGTTCTAGGTCATGTTCGTGGGCGAGAGTGACGAGGACTGCTCTTGGAGGAGGAATATCAGTGGCCGGGACGGAAGTTGCAGCGACGACGACGTGGGCGTGTGAGAGAAGCAAGACGACGAGCAGTACCAGCCAAGTCCATTCAGCAGATTTTGAGGCAAAGTTGGCTATCAGACGCTGGCATTGCCTCTGCCGCATCATCATCATCATCGTCATCATGGGAAACCCTACACAGCGAATCAAGGCTTGATGCGATGGTGGGGAAGGGAAGATGAGCCTCGGAGCCAAGATACGGGAAAGAACGAGCAGAGAATGAAGGGGAAAAAAAAAAAAAGTCCGTCGAGTGCTGTCAAGAGAAGGTCGGGAAGTGGGCGCGCAAATAACAAGGCAATCTTGAGGATGAGGTTTGGAGAAAAAGAGTGACAAAACAAGTTTGAAGAAGAAATCTGCTTGGACCAGGACGGCGGATGCAGATAAGAGTCCGTCCAGAGCCCCAAACCAGCAAGTTGAGCGCGCGGCTGGCAGGCAGCTGGAGGGCATCCTGCCATTTGGTGGACGGTCAGCTGCCCACTTGTGCTCCACGATCAAGTTTTTGTGATTCACGCAACTGGGTAGCTTGTCTGATCATCTCGCTGGTATTCCAGAGTCGATCCTGCGTGCAGCGCCGAACCGTCTCTTCCAGTGGCCCATTGTTGCACTGAAATGCATCAACACCGACAACCATGCGAAGAAGTGCACGGATTTTCATCCTCTGCTCAGCATGTTAAATACATATTGAACCCCCAACAGGAATCAGCTGTCTCTTCTTTCTTTTGAAAGAACCTGCCGCCTCAAACGCCGATGTTTTGCTGCACGAACTCCGTGCGAGGATCGCATGCTTCGTGATCCTCGAACTTTTATAATGTAAAAATGTACAGGAACAACAAAATAAATAAAATAAACAACACCCTCTTCACCAACTTGCTCGCCAGTAGAGAATGAATGTGATGAACAGCCAACTCCTCGTCCGCGATCGCGCCAACGCTCTCATGTCTCCACGTCCATGGTATCAACATCTACTGAGCCATCTTCCAAGCTCATGTCCAGCACTCGCGCATATTGTGAAGTCAGCCGTTGCAGCTCGCGGTATTTGCCTGCGCACTCCATTAGGTATTTGAAACCGATAATATTCTGGTCAGAAGAAGGAGAGAGGAAAGAAAAAGAGAACCTCAGATTGGCAACGCAAGGACTTACCGAGAATCAAAACGACATCTTTGAGGAGTTCTTTGCGATCCCAGCCGCAAATGTCGCCCTCACCGCCGTACCAGCCCCGGCCATCGTGAGGATCAGACTCCCGATCCTGGAGAATGCCGCCTAGCAAGCTGTTCAGAAGCTCTTCCACCTTT
This sequence comes from Hypocrella siamensis, assembly GCA_000731825.1. NCBI lineage: Eukaryota > Fungi > Ascomycota > Sordariomycetes > Hypocreales > Clavicipitaceae > Hypocrella > Hypocrella siamensis. Next base: position 15,766 of record JMQE01000421.1, read on the forward strand.
GGCCTGGTCCCCTCGGCACCGAGGCGCTTCGCATACATGTACAAGTAGAGGCGAAATTCTTCCTTGGCACCCAGCTGCAGCGCGCCAGCAAGACGGTTTTCCAAATGAGCGATGCTGACACTGCTTTCCAAATCTTCTGCTCCCTTTCTCTGAACGACCATCTTGATGATTCGTTGCAAGGCATAAGCACGTCCCTTGAGGAGGAATTCATTGGTGGTGTGGCGTTCAAGAAAAGGGATGATGCCAGATGATACGGTCACGTTCGACGACTTGTCCTTGCTCTCCGACGACCTAGGACCGACTGCCGTGGATTGCAGAGCCGAGATGGAGGAATCATTTGAGTTCCAGTACTGCGACCCTACAGCCCACCAAGCTTCACTCAGCCTCTGCCATGTGTACATCTCGCGGGCGTAATAGAAGCCATCGCCATTTGTCAGCGTCACGACGATGTGGCCCGTCGAGTTGAGGTGCGCGGACGTCACCCCCGGGCCGGGCGTGGCAGAGTGCTGGTTGAGAGAGGTGACGGCCACATCGAGGATGGGGCCGAGTGAGACTGGAGGATGGGGTGAGGACTGGGTTTTGATGTTCCAAACGTGAGCGAGGCCGACCGCCGTGATGCAGAGGAGCCAGTAATCTCTGCATTCCAGCACGACAGGCTGCGACTCGGTGATGATGGGATTGAGCAATCGTCTGCCAGCAGGCGTCCACACATGCACCGAGCCGTCCTCACAGGCTGCGGCCCAAAAAGACTTGTTCGCTGTGATCAGTATGACGGCACGCGGCAAGAATTCTTGCCACAGCAACTCCCCCCGTTTCGTGACCAGGACGTGAGAAGGATCACGTGGACTCGGGTCATTTTTGGCTTCCATGACGATCTGCTCTGGCGCCCTTGCCGCCTCCTCCGTCGTGCCATTAGGTCGCAAGAGGCCCCGGTCCATGGGCCGAACAATGTGCGACCGGACTCGGGGAACGGCGAGTCTGACCTGCGCAATTGAGATTGAGGGGTTCAAAACGGCCGGTCTCAAGAACTCGGGCGTCGGGACGACACCGTTTTGAACAGGGGTCAGAGAAGCCGGTTCGACGCCGTCGACGCCGTTGGCCACAATCGGCGTGGGACCGCTGGCCGGACGTTTGCTAGCCGGCGCATCGTCGTCCTCGGCTTCTTCGATCATGGTCCTTCGCTTGTTGCCGAGGAGCATGGCAGCGATACCCCCCCTTGGCAATCCATCAAAGGGCTTGCTTAGGTCCATCATGGTTTGTAGAGTCTCGTTCTGCGTCGTTTTGGCGGCGGTGGATCCAACCAGCTGTGTCTGCGGCAGCGAGGACTGGCCGGTTCCCGACGAAGATACTAGCAGCGGTGCAACTCGCTTCTTTCCGTCCTTGCCGATCGTGACGCGAGACTTGAGCTCTTTGACTCGGTCCGCGGTCTTGTCTTCCTTGGCCGCTTGATCCTCCACCGGCGCCGGGTCATCAGCCGCTTCCGGGTTACCATTTATCGTCGCCGCGTTGTTCTCGGGAGATTTAGCTCCGTTTGGCGCCGGCCTAGGCTCCCGGGACGTCTCTGGCGGCAAATCTCCCATCAGAGCTCCCATCCTTGACTCGACGGCCCTGGACTCGCCCGCTTTGCTGTGTGCCTCCAGCAGTAGGCCATCCACGTCCTCTGGTATCCCCATGCCTTTGCGGGAGGCACCGTACTTTTGCAGGGCTTTCACATTCTCCTCGGTTTGCGCGACCCATCCAAGTTCGCCCTCATCGAATTTCAGCACCACAATGCCGCCGTCGAGGCTTGAGGCAAAGAGCGTCTGGCCGTCGGGGGTCCATGACAGGTCCGAAATTGACTTGCCACTCACGTCTTGAAGAACCACGACAGGTCTCGACGTGTTTGTGTTCCAGACACTCACAGTCTTATCCTGGCCGGCGGAAGCGATGACGGTGACCAACTGGCCAGCATCTCCGTTTGTCGCTGCGCCGTCGTCCGGCTTGACCGTGTGGAACAACCGCGGCGAGAACATGCACACCTCGGTCGGCGCCTCATGCCCAATCAGGTTGATCTCGCTGTCCCACCTGGTCCGCTCGATGATGGCCACGGAGCTGACCGGTCCATTGACGGCATTGGCGGCAGCGATGTGGTTCCCATCGGGAGACCAGGAGCAGCGTCGAAAATACGTCGTCAACGGCGAGCTCTTGAAAGGGGAGCTGATTGTCGTCTCGAGCACAAAGTTGTGGACCATGTCGTGCTGGGTGGCGTTTGGGGGAGGAGCCGTGTAGCGAAAGATCTTGATTGTTCTGTCGTCGCTTGCGGTCGCGAAGAACTTGTTGGCGGGATCAAACGTGATGCCCTTGACGTGGCTCTGATGGGCAGGGATCGCTTTAAGCTTCTCAAAGGTGTGCCCAGACCAGACAACCACCTTTGAGTCGAGGCCGACGGAGACGAGCAGGGATGAATCGGGGGACCAAGCCAGATCTTGAACATCATTCTCGTGGCCGACCAATCTCTTGTACGTCTTCCAATTCTCTACGGGCGGAGGTTCATTGTTGCCAAAGGTCACGGTCGGCGAGGTCTTGTCGAGATGGTACACGCAGATGAGCTTGTCGTCGGCGCCGCTGGCCAGGTATCGGCCGTTGGAGGAGAAGCGCACCGAGTGAATGGTGCCGAGATGATGGCTCATGTAGCAGAGCTGGCGTGGCTTTGTGTATTTGGCGTCTTCGGCATGGTAAATGGCCTCGGTGGACCAAACCCTCACGTGTCCATCACCGCCGGCGGTCGCGAGGCGCTTGCCGTCGGGCGATATGTGGCAGCTGTAGACCTCGAAGTCTTTCTGCTCACCGCTGTGGCTTAGCCACGAGGGCTTGATGATGTGCATTTCGACGGCGTGCGTCGCATGGGTCGTGAGGGACGACGATCCTGATGGGGGACAGGAGTGTTGCTTCTATTTCTCCTTCTCCTTCTGCTGCTGCTGCTGGTGCGTGGTGATGATGCGTAGACGGGATGCGAGGTGCCTCGTAGTTAGTCGCCGAAAATGTGGAAAGCTGCCTGCCGCAGGCCGAGCCCAAACTAACTTTCTTGGCGGTGTTGACGCGAAGTCAATTAAGCGCGGCGCGCTTGTTGCCCAACCATCCGCAGGGCGCGCGGGGGGCGGGGAGGTAAAAGACAAAAAAAAAATGTGTGTCTTGATTCATCTGCGGCCCGCGGCGGCAACATCCTTTGAGCTACTGTAGCTTTGACCGAACTTGCAAAGCAGCGCATCCGCTGCCGCAATGTTCATGGTCGCAATGTTCATGGTCAAAGGAAATGCCCTTTGATCGTGCTCTGAATTCATTTCGAACATTTGTCGCGTCGAAAATTAAAGTAGAAATGTAAACTCTGTACGTTGTATAAATGCCTGCTCATCCAATGCAAGCCAAGATAATATTGTCTCGCTCCAAACAGAACCTTTATTACACTCCACCATATTCTCCACATCATCATGCTCTCCTACTTTTTACATCATAACAAGATCTTGGATGGATTACATCAAGCGCAATTCTGTCGGCCCTGGCATGGAGGCCGATCATTTCTCAGGTTGGCGTCGGCTTCTGGACCTTTTTTCCCATTTACTTTCATAACGTATCGGACGTCTCCTAGATCCGCAATTGGGGTTTCGCTTGCAGCTGGGCGCGGCCGCCAGAGATTGCCCACCAGCTGCACACACCACAAGGATAAACACCAATGTCAAGTGCTCGCCAGGTTGCGATGGGTTGAAACAAAGTGGTCATGATGATTCGAAATGATGCTCGTTTTGTGGCCGGCTTTCTCAGATGCCAACTTCGATGCCTGTTTCGAATCATGACGCATCCTTCTGCCGTTCACACGATTGTTGCTGAAGAGCAGTAAAAGTGTGACAGCTCATCCAGCTCTTCAAACTCTTGCAAGCGAGAGCCCTTTGATATTGAGAGGGCCACCAGACTTCGCAGTCCTGCACAGCAAGATGCGAGCCAGAAAGGACGCAGGTCTTTTATATCCGGCGGCTGATTTTCTCAATGTTCTTCGCATTCGACTGTTTACCCTTGTGCGTATGACTCCAATACGTAATGGTCAAGCTGCCCTTTTTGCGCACCTGCAAGCTCTGCTTGCACAGCTCCTCGTCAAAGGTATCCGACGTCGCCAGGCAAATTGACTGCATCTGATCATCATGCCAGTCGTACGGATAAATGATGTCGGCGGGGAGTACGACGACGTTGTGCGACTTTCTCTTCAATCGATTCCATTGCCGTAGGGCCCTGTGTAGGGCCGCGGGTCCGGTCAGAGATTCTGGAGAGGGAAAGGAATGCCACAGAGAATGCAGAAACGTTGTGCTTTGCCGGACCTCGTTTTGGGCTTGCTCGAGCGGTAGGACAAAGAAGGGATGACGCGGCGACGCAGCCATCCACGCGTTCGGGATGCTTTCTTGAAACTTGACGTCTTGACCCATTCGGCCGAGCACGGCGACAGCCACACCGTCTGGTGTGTCACGATTGTTCGGGTCACTGCCTCGGTCGACGGATACGTTGAAAGGGTCCAGCCCTTTGTCCGTCGGCTGCAAACATTCGACGTCGAGATCGGCATAGACTCTTCAAAGATGCGTCTGTTAGCGACTTGTGCGGCGTGAACGCGGGGCAGTTGTCACCAGCCAGCCAGGTGTAGCTCACCCGCCAAACATGTACATGTACAAGTTCCTCGCAAAGTCGGCACGGTATATAGCCCCCGGCAGGCCCGAGTAAGTCGACTCGAGCGAGGGGAAATACGTGCGGACCAATTCCAGGTTATCGTCGTCTGTCCACAGCACCCACTCCCAATCGCGGTGCGCTTGGCGACAGGAGCGACTCCATTCTTGAAATTTGACGGGAAGTTCTGTCGTCTTCCAGCTCTGGTGGAATAGCCTGGGGATGTTGCCGGACACGGCGTCGACGGGTCGACAGAGAAGGTCCTTGGCGGACAAGGGTGTTGCGAGCTCGGGAGAGGTTGCACTCGGATCGACAGAAGAGGGTGGTAGTGCGGCGTTGCAGAAGGTCGGGATAGGGGGGATGGTGTACACAGGGATGGAGGCTTCTGTCTCATGCGTCGAACCCCATGCCGTCATGAGAGCCCTGGCCGAGTCGGGAGCATGACGGGAGAAGGTTGTGAGGGCCAAAAATGCCACAGCCAAGGCGACCAAGGCTCGAACCCACCAGCGTGCCCGGGGAAGGACCATTTGCATGATCATCGACGGCAAGCAGCCGTTGAATCTCTCGGCCGAGCGATGAGGGTTCGAATAGGATGGCGGGCGGGCATGGAGGAAAGGTTGGAAAAGGCCAAGGATTGCAAGAATAGAAGTATAAGAAGATTAAGAAGAAAAGAAGTACAACGTCACTAGCATCTCCAAATTCGCCCTCCTGAATGCCGTTCCATATTGGACCCGAATTCGAAAGTTGGTGCTAAATATCAGCCATATACATGTGAAGGTACCTCAGGAGGTGCCCAGACGCCGCCGCGTAAGCCGAAAACGTCTACGAGGAGGACCGGTCGCCAATCAGCCAAGCATGTCGCTCAGGCGTGGATTTCTGGGGTCGCGCGGCACAATGTGGATTTGCCCGCAGCCGCAAATCGCCATGCGAAAGCAATCAATCAGGGTGTACGGGGCAAATAGCAACGCATCCGTCCCTTTCCGAACGTGTTCGTCAGTATGAGCTCCGTGACACAAGGCGGGACATGCCCGAAGGTGTCTCACGTCATGAATCTAGTATATAGTATGCAAAAACTCAAAATTTTATCAAGGATGGGGAGCTGGCGCAACGGTAGCGCGTCAGATTCCAGTACCTGGAGATTCCTGAAGGTTATCGGTTCAAATCCGGTGTTCCTCATACCTCGATTTTTGGTCTTTCTGAATTAGAATTCCTTTCGGGAGGGATGACTTTTGTATTCCTCTTATTTCATTTGCGTTGACACATGCATATAATTTTTTTTTCCCCGTCGTAGCGGGCGACTTTTTGTTCTCTCCTGGTTATGTGAAACTACCCATGCAAACCTGGAATCGCCTTGCAATATCCGTCTTTTAGTATGCGATTTGCTTTAAATTCGTGACTGCTGTTACGCAGCATACCTTCTTCTCTTGGAATGACAATTTCTTTGTGCCTAGAAGCGGCGACTCATTGTAGGAAAATCGTGTCCGGGGGCAATAGAAACACTGCGGTGTTGAACCACAAAGTTCATTTGGTCTAGGGGAGCCGTTTCTGAAAGAACGTAGACGAGTAAAAGAAAGAAACCGCGAGACCTCTTTCAAGACTCGCATCGATACAGACATCGAATGCCTATTGGCAGCGCAAGACTCGAGCGAGAAAAGAAGACAACACAAGGTTATATTGCCAGATCTTCTTTTTTTTCTTTTTGCCAAGATCATGGCCTGTAGGCGGGCCATGTAGACAACAGGGCAAACGTCAACTTACGCCAACGCCGTAATGCCACCAAAGATCGCCGTAAGGAAGATGAGCCAAGAGTAGGTGAAGAAAAGTAGAATATTACATTGCGCACGCTTTGTACCATCCCTCGCGTACACAGAGGACTGTCCGGTCCCGCCGAAAAAAAAACCTTCATAAAGCCAGCTCCTCTACTTCCATCCCGCAGTCGACACATGTCTTGACCGTCATACCCTCTTCGTTTTCCACGAGATGTCCCCACTGATGGACATGCTTAGCATCTCGGATCGAGTCTCCGAACTTGCTGGCCCCAGACTTGCTGAGGGTGCCGGCCTGCCGACGAAAGGCATCAGTTCTCGTCTTGCGCTTCAGGTCCATTAGCTTCTCCTTGAACTTGGCCTCCTTTCGCGCCTTCTTCTGCGTCTCTCTCCGTTCATACTCGGCATCAAGCGCCTCTGCCGAGCCCCATTTCGTCTTGATGGCGTACTCCTCGACCTGAAATCGCAAAAAGAGCATCATGTCGTGCCAGTGCGACTTGTGAGGATTTGGCCGGGAAAGATGCGGCAGCAATTCTGGATCTCGAAGCTCGGCTACGGCAAGGTCAGAAACGCGACGGAACAAGATAGAAGCAGGGGGGATTTTGTCTCTTGTCTCTTGATTGCGGGAAGGAGAAAACTCACGTTCTGTAAGCAGATAGTCTTCATGACACTCAGTCTTGGTGAGGAGTGAATACTTTTCGGGATACTTGTCCTTGCACTTGTTGCAGACGGAGATGTGGAAAACTTCGTCCCACACGAAATCAATCTCCAGACTCTTGCATTCCCGGCACTTCCTCCGCCTGCTTTCCTCGTCCAACACACTCAAGCCGGGCTCAAAGGGGCCCGTCTTCTGTCGCTGGAGCTTGCGAATCAGCTGTGTTCGTTCCCACTCCTGCACCGTCATGCCCTTGGGTCGCTGCTCGTCCTCCGGCTGACCGGGCTTCTTGGCGCCCAGGGCGAAGTTGTGGGGGTCGTCCTCTGCGGACAGGAAGCCGCCCTTGGTGTCGGTCATGGAGCTCATGTTGTAGTCGACGAACTTGGTGAATTTGCGAGCAGGGCGCAACGCCTCCTCGTCGCCCTTGTTACGGCCATCGCGATTGGTTCCTGACTCGATCGATGGCGACGTCTCTGTTATTGAGCTGAATGGTCTTTTTCCATTGGCAGCTTTGCTGACGTGGACGTCTTCTGTTGGGACGAAGCCGGCTGCGGATTTGGGAACTACCGGCGCATCGGCGGCAGCCTGCTGCCTGGCTTCACGCTGCTCTCTGATGGCCTTTGCTCGAAGGCGGTTCTCCTCCTGTGACGTTGTTCATCAGCACTATTGTTCCGTGACGTTGTATCGGGGGAAAATGTGAAGTATGCGTGGGCTCACGATTCGCCTTTTCGCTTCTGGACCGAGGGGCGGAGAAGACATGACGGCATGTTTTGAGGATGAGGAGGGGTGGACGTTGAATAAATCATGCAAGATGTACTTTTCTACCCAGAATTGGGTTTTCTTAGCCTCCGCTGTAATCCACAAAGACTAGCCCGTATCTAGCATGCCACGGGCGCCGTCGCCAAGCAATCAGCCTCTACAAGTCCACCACGAACTATGGCGTCAACGCTATACCCCGCCTGCTAAATATCTCCCTCGAGCAACGCTGAAAGATTGAGGCATCAGCATGAGCCTCATGTAAAGCATCAAGGCCGACCGTGCAACACAATGAAGCACCAGCGACTTGCGTGACTCGGCGCATCGAGTGAGCCGTTCGGATACAGGATTCTGAACAAAATCGTGCTCTTTGTTTGACTGGACGTAAATGTTCACAGCCACAGACAGGTTCATTCGAGCCATCATTCGTTGCCGTCACTTTCCCTTTTTTGCCACCTTTCTTCTCTCCCTCGTCATAAGGAGATTCTTGCCATTATGAATGGCACCGCATGTTCAAGTGGACTTGCCGCATTTGCTGCACATGAACGTACCAGTCTTGCAATACTACCTATCCCAGCTTCTCTCACCATCATGACTGATGAAGCCCTCTCTGGCACGAATAACTCAATGGCTCTAATATCCGCAAGATGTATGGCGCAGGCGGTCGACGACTTCGCGCAGCTTGCAGCAGCTCATTTGGTCGCCCTATACCAAGCTCCAAATCCGCAGGTGAGGCTCCAATCGAGAGAAGCCTTTGATACTACAGGTAGGAACCTAGTAGGTGTTGGCCAGCGCACCTGGGAAAGACGACTCGGGCCAATTGGCGCGGAGCAAGACATATTGTGTGTGACCGAGTAAGAGGGATCAAAATTTGAGGGGGCAGGGAGCTCTGCAGAGCGGGATCTGTCCAATTTGTGTCTTTCCCTGGCTTTCTTGCCTCTTGGTGAACCCAACTTGGTGAAACCGTCGCTGATGTTGGTGGCAGAATGGCGGAACAATGAGAACGAGCCAGCATCTGACTGCTTGACGGATGACTATATGCAAAAACAGCCGATCATGCGTTATTTAATGCAGTGTCCCATCGAATAAAGATTCAATTTTAGGTAAGTAACTTACTAGAGGTACCTACTGTACGTATGCATCAAGGCCCTTCCACATTCTTCTCGTCATGAAGACTTCTTTCGTTGGGAATGGACAGCCAAGGAAGCCGTGGCATGGTGATGAGCTACTGCTTTTCATGTTGGTCCAGCCGAGGGATGAAAGTCTTGTCACCGAGTATTCGGAAACCATCTCCCGAGCTGAAAAGGGTTGATCTCCTGAGACAATGAATGTTTTTCTGTTTTTCTCAACGCGGTACCCAAGACCATCGCGTGAGGTCCGATTCCATGAATTCCTTTAATGCTCCGCCAGCCACACACGACGGTTGCAAAATAATGTCAAAGAATAAATAGCTCACTGCCTTCTTATAATGGTAATCTAGAGTCGATGTTCCTCGATATCTGTCAGACTGCCAGAGCATGTGCCCCGAAAAGATAAAAGCAAGGAAGAAAAGGCGCGCCGGTGACGGGACATGATCATATCTCCTACCTTAGCAGGAACCTACCTTGTAGGAATATCACTGCCAGGACACGGTCTACGCAAAAGCCGGCGAGACATATACCCGCATTGTCCAAGAGTGGACTGGGCGGCCGATGATGCCAACATCAACCATGTTGCTGATGAACGCCGTCGTCTTTCGCGCTTCGAACACATCGGCGTGGAACAAGCGTCGTTGCACGGAAAAAGACTTGACTGTGGCACCTTTCCCTGCTGTGAGAAGCCGGTTTGTGATATCAGGGAAAAATAGAAAGCTTCACCAGAAAAATTAGAGAATAGCTTGGCGTTGTGAATTTACGCGATTGCTTCGTGACAGCGCGGGACTTTTTTCATGGATGTCCAAAATCATCAGAGTGTTCTGCCCCGTCTACTCCAATACAAGAGGTGAATCTTATTCCGAGGTGATGCCCTTCTTCGTATCTTCTACACCTGCTTGTTTTGGGCCGACTAGCTCAGCACCATGGAATTGCCTTGCTTGTTGCCAGGGTTTCCGGTAGCCTTGTGGCCTTTGGGACCAAGCTGGTTCATGTCGTGTGTGATGAAGCATCACTTGTCCCGCGGAGAGAGGCACAATCAGAGCGCACCCTCATTATTCGTCGCCATGATCAGAATAGAAACGCTGATTTGAACTACTATATATCCTCTACTTTTGATCAAATTACCCCGAGCCACGGAAACTCTGCCTCGAGCAAGATTTTGCACACAGACGAAGCTCTTCCAGCCGCTTTCTTCCAGCCCCTTTTCTCTGCCACCTTTGTGAAAATCGTTCGTATGTCGTGGCCCTCTGGGTTCGCACTCGGGCTCCAGAGACGGATACGTCTTTCTCTTCTTACTCTTCCTTGGCGCCCCCACGACCTGACTTCTCGGCAGCTTCCACGGCCTTCTTGTCGCTCTGGGCCTGACCCTGCTGCAAGGCGCTGAGGAAGCCGGCCGACGCCTTGAAGGGGCGCTTGAGGTCCCCGATCGCGGGCTGTCCGTAGATGTGGATCTTTGTGAGGTTGCTCTCCAGAGCCGACTTGAGAGGCAGGATGGACTGGATGCACAGGGGATTCGTAAACTTCATGTACAGGTGCATAAAGGCCATGATGCCCATGCCCATCATCTGGCCGCGAAAAAGAGCCTTGAGCTGATCCTTGTCGTAGGCTTGGATAGTGGTGGTGACGAGCTTGCCCTCCTCAGTAGAGCCCATGGGCGCGGGTTCGACGTATTTGAGAGTTGTCAGGTCTGGGAGACGGGGAGGAAGTCAGCCTTTAGCTTCTCTCGTCGGCCCGGCCGTGCGAGTTCGTTCCTCCATGCGACAAACCCGAATTCTCACTGACGCGACACTTTGGTGAGATTCATACTGACCCTTCTTCTTGTTGATCTGAGCCTGGATATACAAGTATAACAGGGCGATGATGACATTGCTTCCCAAGTAGACGATGCGAACGGTCATGAGGACGTTGGGGTCCTCGAACGGGATGCGCTTCGATACCTGCATCATGCCCAACATGATGATCAGGTTCGTACTACCCAGCTCAGAGTTAGCCTCGTTCACCCCTCCCCCCTTTTTCTCCCAACGACATTGACAAAAGATTCCAGGTGTGCAATCTACTCACATTTGAGGACTGAGGCCAGCCATGATTGAACTTGTTCGGCGCGCGGACAGGACAGAGGCTGCCTTGATGTTGAACAAAGAGGGAGACACAAAGGACACGGGAACACAGAGAGGAGGGGGGAAAGGGGGCGATGGCGGCGTGTGTGATTGATTGTATTGTGATGCAAAAAACGACGTAAGCATTTCAGTTGCCTCGCCAAATACTGGAATATTGGCTCCGCTGGCCTTTTCTCAGTGAGGGCGATTGGGGCCCACGGAAGCATCCGTTGGAACCTTTTTCCGGAATCCGGGGCTCCTCTCCACTGGACTTGGATCTACGGAGTACAGAGTCTGTACGGAGCACAGTGGCTGGAACGATCTTATCCACTCCCATGCGGCTTTTTTGTTTTGTTTCTTTCCTTACCCTGTATATCTTCTTTTTTCGAGCTGTTTCAGTGCCCCGTCTCCACCGGAAATATTGACAGTGATACATGAGCACGAAGAGCCTCCGCAGCGCTGGACTACGAGTCAGCAAATCTGTCCCTTTGATTCCCGCGGCCATCCGTCAGCACGTCAGGGAAGGATGAAACATCATCGCGGAAAGTTTTCGCCACTGCAAGACGAATAAGGAAACGGAGAAGAGTGGTCAGTCATGATTTAAAAAAAAAAAAAGAAAGGGCGTGGGAAATGAGAAAAAAAATAGAAAAAGAGACCTGAAACACTTACGTAGGTTTATCTTGCCGCCAACCTCACCCTGTCACCCTACCAGTCCACGACGCAACCCTCAACAGCCTGATGTCGGTTTTAAAAAAAAAACAAGGAGGAGGCGGGGTTTGTCATCTGGCATTGTGTACATGGGGGTTGAACGCCTAGCGAGCCGTCGCATCCTTTATGCCAGCAACCCGGCATTGCAGTCAGCCCTACGCCTTGCCCAGGCTGCCTGGTTGATGCTGACGCTCAGCCAAGGCTCAAGGCTCCCACCTCCGATGACAAAGATGGCCGACGCTTCACCCGTTGCACACGCTGAAACCCTTTGCAAAGAATGGGGGCCGCCGGGCCCGTTCAAAGGGGACTTTGATCGCTGGGAAAAGGGACTCAGAAGCTGAACTTGGGGGCCCTGAAATTTCCCACAACACAATGGATTTCTGCACAAAGGGCAAACATGCGAGAAAGACGTGTCAAAAAAGGAACACAGGCGGCTCGATGGGATCCAGTACCTGCCGCAGCTTTCTTTGTCGCTTGTTACCGAAAGAAGCGTCAAGGGGAACAACAGGTGGTGTGATTGAAGATGGATGAGTCTGCAGAGCTCTCTCTGCACGGACATGCTACTGGCTTTCATTGTAGCGTCTTTTCTCCTTTCGCGTGTTCCTTATTGGCAAAGGCCACGTGCCGTGAAATTGCTCCAGCAATGTGAAGGGGAAGGAGAATTGAAAAAGGGAAAATGATTAAATTATTTTCACCATGGCAGTGGCCTCTTCGCTTGCGAGCATCTTATTCACGTCAGCTTGAGCGGCTTGTTCCAGCCACAGGAGATTCACAGGCACTCTTGGTGAAAAGATGTCAGTCACATGGGGTCTTTCTTGGAAGTCGACTTGGCGCAAAGGACAAAGATGCAAGTGATTCAAAGAGACTACACAAAGCACCCCCCTGCGCAGCTGTGACTATGGACCTGTCATGAACGGGATATTTAACGTCCTGGTCGAGCATCATTTGCCCAGCCAGAGCTCACGATTGAAGGCACTTGAATCCAAACCAGCAGAGTCTTCCCTCCCACCGCTAGCATTTTGACATGGCCATGATCAGGCACGAAAGCACATCGGACAGCGAACATGTCTACATCACCTTCGGCAGGAGCGGGGGTCGGGGCGACCGCCATCCCTGCGGTTGCCGCAGCCAACGCAGACGGCCACACGAGTGTCAACAATCCGACGACTCATACGAATGGTATGGTCCTTACCCAGGACACATGCCTGTCATGCCGATTGGAAATCAGCCATATCACTACAACCGAGATTGTATCAACTACTACTCCTCTGGATGGAGCGAGCCTCACCCCGTCATCTGGTGCGGCAAAAAGGAGGAACCCGCGAAAAAGCCGGATCCTCCTAAAGATTTCTGCCTAACCGTCTTCGACTCTAGATCAAATCTACAAGCTCAGCCCGGACGAGCAGTAACAGTGGCCTTTCCGGGCAATGCCACTATAGCCCAGATCATTACGCGTCTTATTGGCAAAAATTCGAAGGCTCAGATTCAAATGTTTGGAGCCAACAAGGAGCCCTGGAGGGAAGTGACAGACAAAACGACGGTAGATGAGTTGAAGAGTGCGAGTCATTTCGAGATTCTAGATCGCGGTAACGATGACCAAAAGATCCTGGTCCTGGGGCGAGGGTCCTGAGTTCGCGTGCGTTTTCGGCTTTCCAGATTGTCATTTTAATTTCACGCCCATCGGAAAAGAAAACAACATGGTCAACATTCACTGCCAGCTGGATCGGATTATCACATGTTCTCGTTATGCAAAGGCATAGAACTTGCAGCCCGCATCTTCAAATCACTGGCTTACCTGAGGCTCGACACGGTCATGCCTTGCGCTGAGAGCTAGCTCTGTTCATCGTTGTCTCGACACACACACACACACACACACACACACACACACCGAAAACGACAGCCCACCTTTTCTGACGACCTTGAAAAGCTAGCAAAAAAGCAGGCGTTCAGTCAGGCACAGAAAGGCACTGGTTGGGAAGCAAGAGGCTCAGCTCACGTTCATTTTTGAAGATGCCGGCATTTTGCATGGAAAGCTGAATCTTGGGTGTCAAGCTTCATGCGGCCCCCCATTTTCTTTGGAAAAAAAAAAAAAGGAGATATGAATGGAGCATTCTTTGGTGTGGAGGAGGCTGCAACATGACACAGATCGATTGCTCAGATGCAGGGCTTGGTAAAGGTAGAGAGATATTTTCGGCACTGTGGGGGCGTCAAGCATCGGTCAAGTGATGCTGATGCAGTGGTTTTTTGTTTGACGCTGAATCCTGGGCAAGAAATTTGTTCTTAACTCCGAATATATCGGCCGGCAAGGGTCTCAGGAAGCGTTTATAGTCAAATCGTCGGATCAACCCTCGTCGTTCCCGCCCCAGGCTTCTCGTTAACAAGTTTGCTGTGCTCTCGTGTCGACCAGGATTGCAGACGATCGCTCGGCCTCGGTAATCGAGGCCGAAGGGACGGCGACTCGCTGATCTTCGGGCAATGCTATCTTTGGTATTGCCGAGATGTAAGCACGTAAGTAGCGACGAACGTCTGGCCAGGTGCGCTCTACCTCTGTGCACACACGCGATACGGCAGCCCAAGTATCAAATCGTGAATCATGGTGGCGTGTCAGATGGGTCTGTGGGAAGGCTGCACATGGGCAGCCAGGATCATCTCACCCCCGCTGCTGCTTCAATGACGCGAATCGAGTCACCCGGACCCGCGGAAGGAATGGGAAAGAACGACGTCTAGTCATCTCCCTGCGGCATCTCGTAGTTCCGCTGAGCTCTTTACTCGCCAGAGTTCCACGTGAACCCAGGTACGCGGAGCGCAGGGTGCATGCGCATCAAGCATCTTGGGATTTTGGGCTGGCTGGTGTGGACGTAGGATGTCAGCGCATACGACGGGCGGACCAGGGCCTCATCCTCTTTCGCGTGGTTCGGGTCGGATTTTGGCTTGGAGACGAGCGAGTTTCGATGAACAAGGAAGAAGGGACGAGCTCTAGGCAGCCAAGGGGTCCTCTCACGCCATCGCCTTGTCATGTGAGCCGTTGAGCCTTCAATGCAATTTTGCAACTCAAAAGCGGTGCCTGGCAAGCTCTGAAGCCCTCTCGACGCCTCGGCACCAACAGGGCGCGTGAGCGCTGCTTTGCGAATTGGTGTGTTAACACGGATTTCTAGATACGATTTCTGGTATCGGCAGCTGCGCCCTGGCGACAGGACATGGTCCTCTTCCTTCGCCCTTCCGCTGAAATTCCGTGCGTCTGAGCGGCAGAGTAAGAGAGTAAATTGCATGCCACGAGGCGTCAAGGAAAGATATCTTCCTGTCTCCAAGCGTACAAGGCCTCCTGACCTTGCTCGATGTTCATTAATGCAGCCGAAACACCTGGTATCATTTAATGACGTAGAATGACCATGCGATACACCGCCATCCACGTCTGCAGACGTCATTTGCGGGCCGACGGAGGCGTGATCGTGGGTTCGTCCCTGTCGAACGGGTGGAGTGAAGGAGGCTTCATTCAGCAGACCTTCGCGTAGCTTCACAGCGCTTCACAGCGCTTCACAGCGCTTCACAGAGCTTCACAGAGCTTCACAGAGCTTCGCAGAACGTGTGCCGCCCTGTCAGATGCGTTGGCACATTCTCGTCATACGTCTCTTGTATGCTGGCAGGTGCCGCCGCATCGGTACCCAATGAAACATGACGGCGACTGATGACCGCCACGGGCGTGTACAGAGAGGAACCACTTACAAAGCATTGTGCATAGCATAAGGGTGTGATGCAACCATACCTAGGTAAGCGCCATGATTGGCGTGAAAGAAAGGGCAGTTTCCCACCCCAATACAGCAAGGTCTTGCATCCGCCACCGCTGGCCCGAGCTCTTGATGATACACGCATTTTCCCAAAGATAGTTCCCTTGTCGACCTCTCGGGGGCTGTCGTCCATATTCCATATATGCAGTTCCTTTCCGCTTGGGGAAGCTTGCTGGCTGTCGAGCTGGCTGTCTACTCCCAGCGCGCCTTCTCCATCAGAGTGAACACACTTGCACTGCCAATGGATACGTAAATGGGTGTAAATGGAAAGATGGAATGCCAAGGCGGCTCTCAACAGCGCGAGCCTCTGTGAACTCCGCAGTGGATAATCTGATCTCGTATCGACGGGGCCTAGCTTTGCCGAGCCCAGAGCCTCATGTCGCTACTAGTTGCATCCGTGCCGTAGGTGGATGTTTCAACATTGATCAGGCTGGCTGGTGGTATCCAAGGAGGAATTGAACGCATGGTCAGATGGGCGAGGGAAGGCTCCTTGCTCTCCTCATGCTAAAAGACGCGGATTGCATAACAGTCAAGGGGGAATGCTGGAAATCTGTGCCGTTTATACGATGGCGTCGTAAACTTCTCTTCCCATGTGAATAAAAATTTGAAAATGGCCTTGGATTTGGTAGGTGGGGAACCCCAGAGTCGCCATCGACCATGATAGATCATGCTTCGCGAGAGTCTCGCACAGCCATCACGAAATGCGTCTTGAACTTATGGTTCGTGTCAAGGATCTGCCTGCCTCGAGATGTTACCATCGCTTTCAAGCGAAACCTTGCGAAAGAGGAAAGCGCAGCTGAGTCGGCCATTGTCACACTGAGCCAATCAGACGAGAATGGTAGTCACACTGCAAGAAGCCTTGTTGTAGGGCGCAGGAGCTGCATAACCGGCGCTCGACAGAAGGACAACAGAACTGGGCAACAGAAGGGCGCGCATCAACACCCTTGCATATTTTCAGCTTGATCTAGTGAGAAATCTTTTCATTTTCAAGCCAGACATCTCTGAACAGACGAACCAAAACAATTGCATAAGTGATTACGTTGGAAATATTTGGTTAGAAGATGCAAATTCCCCAATTCGGAGCACGTAATGATGTTGCTGGCGGCTCAAATGATGTCGATTTCTGGACCTCAGTTGCAATAAAATGAGAAAACATCGCCGATTTCGAATTGCCCGTATGTGAGCAGCTCTCATTTCTTGTCTGAACTCAGAGGCTTGCTGGCACAACGCAGCGATGAGTTTTAAGAAATGAGGGTCAAGTGAGCCCATTGATGGTCTTCTTTTGTTCCTTTTTGTTTCTGACGTGCCGAAGACAATTGTATGTCGTTCTGGTGAGGCGCAGCATACGCATGTGTGTCTGCAGACGTCCTAGATCTGCCTCGTCTGCGATCAAATCGCTTTCAAGCTCGTTGCACCTTTGTGCTTAGAGAGCCTGAGGGAGGCACCAATGTCGGCAACCTATTGTTGATTGCCCGAGGATCAAAGGCATCGAACGTACTGCCACCGACACCTGAGACTTGACCATGCGTCATCGGACCGTGATGGAACGCCGAGCCGAGACACGCTCCTTCACCAGACTACTGCCAACTGTCATTCGTAAGCAATTCTCCGTTCCGCCATCAACTGAAACCGTTTTTAGCAGAAATGAAGGCTTTGTGTAGCAGGGTGTGAGGATACAGCCCAAGCGACGTGGAAGCCACCGAGAGCTTACTCGCGTTTCAGAAATGCCGGGATAAACATAGAAACATCAAGAGGGAAAATAAACGGAGCAACAGCGTATGAGCCGGATGGACTGCAATCCATCGGCCATCCTTCATCGAGCCCGGTCTTGTCTGGTCCGACATTCTTGCTCGGCCAAAGGATCAGGGACTTACAGCGCGCAACTAGTTATTCATGTTCACCTACGGAATGCATATCAGCAAAGGGGCTGGCTTCGACGCAGATGAGGAGCGGAATCGAGAAACAAGCACTGGAGAGTTCCGTGACAGGCAGGAAAAGACAGATGCAGATGCCGAGCACCCCCAGATCCTCTGGTAGCGCTTTTGTTTGGGAGTCTGCCTGCTTGGGACTTGGGATGAACTTTGGCTCGTGGGCGGAACGAAACTTGGGAACACTTGGGAACACTTGGGAACCATGGCGGGGGCCGTAGGCATCACTGCATCGCACCAGTCGGCTGCGGAGTGGGCCCCGCTGTCACCTGTCAATCCTGAACTGCCAACTGTCAAACGTCACCTTCACCTGCGATCGGTCGACGACCTCATTGGGCAGCCGCTCTGTTGAGCCGCCCGCGCTTCCAGGGCGATTCGTTCATGGCCGTGACTCAACTCGCACCTTCTTCCCCTTCCCACGGACAGAGTGGCCGGGCGGGTCGAATCGTCTGCGGCTGCCTGCTTTTTGTTTTCCATATGCTCTTCCCTGCGCTTGCCCCTTTTGTACCCCATGGAGGCATGTCAGTACATCATGTACTAGGTACCTAATGTGTCGCCAGCTCGAACCCAGAGCACGACGTACTCCCTCCATCCTGGCAGTCTTTGCCCGCGAGAGTGCTTCAACCAGGCCCATTTGCCCAGGTCGTGGACTTGAAATGCCACCAGGAAGCGATTCCCAGGCTTGGCATGCCTCGTTGTGCTGACTCACTTTACTCGTCTCTGTTGGAGACTCTTTGTACCGTAGTCTGTTCTTCCCATGTACTCTTCACAACCAACAGCATGTTTTGTCGACCAACAAACACGCACATCCCACCCGGCCAAAATACATGATGAGCACGAAACCTTTTTGTCTTTTTATTTCATACACGCCTCCTACTTGGTCAAAACTTTTACGGCCGTGACATTTGCGGGGGCCATGCCAACATGAACCCATGGATGCCTGACTGCTTCTGCTCTGCTACTTTTATAGCGGGCGTGGTATAAAACGTCGACGATGTCTCGACTTTACGGTCTCTTGAAGGGTCGTATCAACCCAAATGCTCTCTTTCTCCCATCTCTTGGTTGTTTCCTATCGTTCAGTCACTTTGTCTTCTGTAAGAGGCACCACCCAGACACATCATCAGCCTCTCTTGTCTTGCTTCGTCTGGAAAGCGTCACCATAACGAGTCAGTTTGAGAGCACCATCAAGCTCCTTTCCCGTTCCTGAACGACTTGACCTCTCCCACCTATCATTGTCCCTCATCGCTTGACAGTATACCACGAGCATGTCCTTTTCCACGCTCAAGTTCTCTGAGACTGGTGAGACTCAAGTCCTCAAAACGACGGACAACCCTAGAGATTATCAGCAAAACAAGCATGAGGCATGTACGAGATGCCATGAGAAGAAGGTGAGATTTCCTGTTCCGTCGTTTCGAGCCACTCTCTTTCGCCTCGAAGAGCTTTGGCCGTATGTTCGCGCTCAGTTGGGCTCAAACAACGTTTGATGGGATGGCCTTTGTATCAGCAAATGAGACAAGCTTGCTTGCTTCAAAAGGGATGCCAACACGACACCACCAATACGAGGGCAATCTCTTCTCTTCATAGGCAGAACACTGAACCTTTCTGCTTTTAGTTGAGATGTAATGGGAACAAAGATGGTTGTGAACGGTGTGCTGCGTCTGGACATCGATGCGAGTACAGCCGGTCTGGATCCCGTCAAGTCAAGAAAGGCAAAGCGACGGACATGTCGTCTTCGAGTCGGTCGACCAAGAAAAGTGCGGAGGGCAAAGGCTCGAAAGCTGCGCACAACACGCAGCCGTCGAGCGCTTCCAAAAGCAAGAGTTCGCGTGGCACGAAGGGGTCGAGCAATTCCGCTCCGCTGGCGCCGACTTCGAGCGTCAACGATTGCGATATGTACAGGCCAAAATACCCATCTCATGGACTCGGAAATGGGCAAGGCGGGTACAGCTTGGATGATGTGGCTGCAAGCACGGCAGTCCAATATCCAGGATATCCCACTGGGACAATGCAGCTTAACACTGGCCTTCACGAGAGCTACTCCAACGAATGGACGTTGCAGGGCGCTTCCACTTCTTCGAGCATACCGGCCGGCTATGTGGCGACATCCGAGGCCTTTTACGGACACGACCATGTTGCATACTCCGACTTCTCTCAAGAAACATGTTACGATGCCTACCAAAATGACCCAAGATTTTGGAACCGGGGCCACCATTGACGGCTGTCTGCAAATGAGCTCTGTCCAGATCAGACAGCACTGTACATCGTGCTTCATCTCTCGGTGAATGAGGTCTTTCAAATATAAGAAAGGCCACATCGTATACGACTCCCCCTCCCCTTTTTTTTCTCTCATTGCAATCAACGAGTTATGAAGAATCAGCGCTCTAATGGACAAGCGCTTTCGAATTTGACCTGTCATTCATTGGATTTTACCCAAAAGCCCCCAAGTCTACCTGAAAGAGACGGGATGAAGAATAAGAGACGTGACGCCAGGAAAGAGGTGTCGATGATGCACGCAAAAGGTTGCAGCATCTTGTGTCTCGTCTAATCAAATGCAGCAACTCCAATCCACTACTTTCTTTACAGCCAGTTGGTTCTTACGGGTAAGCACCGTTGCGGGCTGGTGGACTCCTTGGTGTTGTTGGGCGACGACAAGACATTGCCCCCCTCCCTGTACAGTAGTTCCTAATGATAGACATATAGTCTGCAGTTTGCAAAAGTATCTCAAGTTGCGTGCCTGGCTTCTCGTGAGCGAAGGCCATGACGGGGATGAAAATACGTGACTCGGTTTCGGTAAGCTCTTATTACCAACCGATTCCTACCTACTACCACTACCAGGTGCTAGATGCCTTATGTAGGTACCTACCCAGGTTGGTGGGTTGGCAGGATAGGTATTAGGTAGGTAGGAATGTACTTGTTTGGGCATTGCAGCCCGAGCCGGGAGCTGGAGCGTCTTGGTTGATCCATGAAATGGCCTGGTGAGATTGACATGGCACGGAATGGGGCCAAGGCCGTGATCATTTCCGCCAATACTCGTCGTACTAAGTAAGGTAAGCATCGCAAATCGAGCCATTCTTGGTGCCTCGCGTGCAAGCGATGCTGTTGGGCCTGGCCAACCCGCATGGCAACTATTGCCTTTTCAGCGAAGAGTACACACATACATACATGCATGCACCGGGTGAGGCGTTCGATTGTCGCATGACAGCAATTGATTTCCAGGTGAAAGTTGCTCCGGTGGAGGGGTGCATGGCCGGCCCCCCCTCGCATCATAATACAGGAGGTAGGTACCTACTATACGGAGTACTGAAAGGTCATTTAGCTTTTACCATTCCCACGCCCACCGTGGAGAGGGCCATACCACCAAAAAAAAACAACAACGAAAGCCTAGGTAGGTAGGTACTGTACGTATGTGTTTTTGAGTTTTTTTTTCAAGAGGTACATTTCCGGCCAGCTTGTAGTCTCTGCTTAAAGGTCGGCCTCTTTGTGCTTCTTCTTTCTACATGTGCGTCATGTCGGGATATATATACGATACAAAATGGCTAATATGAAATGACAAGTCAAATCAAAGGAAAGGGAAAATAATTAGACGGTTGCGACTCATGATTTGCCGCCCATTCTAGCCAGGTATGCATCAACATCCAGCTTCTTTAGCACCTGAGCCTTGGTCTCGACTTGCTCTTCCATTTCTGCTTGATACTTGATCATTTTGTCGAGCAAGCTGGGCATGAAGGCGCCGAGGAAGCGAATGGCGAGCAGGGCGGCGTTGGTCGAGTTGTTTATGGCCACAGTGGCAGTGGGAACACCTCGCTGCAATGCAATCAGTCATCTCTCGCTCGACATGAGCCAAACGTTCCTCCATCGACATACCGGCATTTGGACGATGCTCAAAAGAGAATCGTAGCCGTCTAAATGTGTGGCCTTGACCGGCACGCCAATGACAGGCAGGGGTGTGTATGCCGCCAACATGCCCGGCAGATGGGCGGCACCTCCTGCGGCTGCAATAATGACCTTGATGCCCCGACCGGCGGCCTGCCTGGCCACCCGAGCCATCTTGTCGGGTGTTCGGTGTGCGGAAGTGATGTCGACTTCCCACGGGACTCCAAACTGGCTCAAAATGTCGATGCCGGCTTTGAGCACGGGCAAGTCCGAGTCAGACCCCATTGTCACCAGTACAAGCGGGCTGCTGTCTTTGGACTGGGCCGCAGACGGGGGGTCGGATCGCGGGCGAAGAGCCGTCGTTTGCGCTGCGAGTCGTTCTCGCCGGACATCATTGCTCATATCCAGCAATGGCTGGGCGAATCTCTCGAGCTCGGCAATGGATCCGAGCCCGGTGACGGTGATGTGGCCAATTTTGCGGCAGGGCCGGGACTCTTTGCCGTAGAGATGGACGTAGACTGCTGTTTTGGGGGCGTACATAGATTTGGCCTTGTTCACAAGGGCAAGGTGAGACTCGGGCCCGATGCCGCCGAGGATGTTGATCATGATGCTGGACGAGACGTGGGGTTCCAGCTCAGTCGGAAGGGGCTCGTCCAGGATGGCCGTCAGCTGCGCCTTGAACTGGGACATGTACGGCACGGCTTCGATGGTCAAGTGTCCGCTATTGTGCGGTCTCGGGGCGCATTCATTGAAGATGATGCCGTGTTCCTTGGTCAGGAACATCTCGACGGCGAACACACCTCGCCCCGACAGCTTCGCCACCACCGACGTGGCCACCTCCTGCGCCTTCTGACACAGGTGCTCGGGCACGTTCCTCGGAGGCATGAAGACCTTGGAGCAGATGCTGTCCTCGTGGACTGTCTCTACGGCAGGGTACGGCATCACCTGCTTGAGATTGCCCTGGTCGTCTTCGGTGCGGACCACAATGACGGCGAGTTCCAGCTCAAAAGGGACCCATCTCTCAGCGTAGCAGGACAGGTGACCAAACTCAGCGTAAGCCCGTCGCAGGTCCTTTTCCTCGCAAATCTTGAAATTCCCGCGCCCATCATAAGATTCCTTGCGGGCTTTCAGCATCCAAGGGTATCCGAATCTTTTCGAGGCCGTCTCCATGGACGTTAGCATGGCGTCCCCTGACGGAATGGCCATCTGCTCCGCAATGGGAACATTGTGTTTGCTCAGAAACTCCTTCTGCTCGAACTTGTCCTGCACCAGCCGAAGCGTCCTCCACGACGGGTGCACAGCAACCTTTTTAGTGGACGTGTTGCCGTCCTCACCGGTGACCTGTACCCCGAGTGTGGCAATCTCCTCGAGGACTTGTGTGTCAACGTGCTCAATCTCTACCGTCAGCACGTCGCAGGCTGCGGCAAGCTTCTTGATCTTTTCTGGGTCCCTGAATGAGCCGACCACGTTGTGGCGATTGGTGTTGATCTGCTTGGCTGGGCTCCCTGAAGCGTCCAGGATGGCGATCTGGGCATCGAGAGGGGCTCCGGCCTCGCAAAGCATGCGGCCGAGCTGTCCTCCGCCAAGGAGGCCGACGATGGGAGTCCTTGACGTCATGCTACGTGCGAAAGAAAAATTAAGAAGTTGATGTACGAGCAGGAATATGTGTGTGCGTGTGTGTGTGTGTGTGTGTGATCGGGAAAACAAAAACGACCGAAGGTTGGAGAGTTAGAGTCCGAGACTCCACAATATACCGCTCCTTGAAATTTTGTTTTCCTCAAAGCCTAGCAACAAAGGTTAAAACAAAAGCGAATCTCTGAAGCAACTAGTTTTAAACGCGAAGAAAAAAAAAAAAAACTTCAATGCTGCGTAAAGTTTCGAAGAAAAACAATCGGAAGAAAACCACTAGTGGACAATTGATTCAACGTAGAAAATGAAATCCCACCCAAAAGTGGCCCCCCAACACCCCTCCAAACCCCCCTAAAAAAAAGAAAGAGGGTGGTGGCTCCTTCAACCAGCTTAGTCATACACGCACTTGCAGAATACGTGTGACTCAATGAAGAAGGAAAAAAACCTTCGCTATATGATGAAGACAGAACGATCAAGCCGCCCGTATTCACCCCAGCACCGGTTCGATCAGACAGTTGTGGGTTCTTGAGAAGCGCAGAGTCGCATCTACTGACACACAGAGCCGCAATATTGCATGCACGTCCAGTCAGGAAGACGAAGAAACCTGGGACTCGGAACATGGCATCATCGGATGGAGACCCGATGACGTTGGCGCGAAGCGAAAAGGGCATGCTGACGCATCTGCAAGACTGGGGATGTAAGTTTTTTTTTTCTTTTCTCCCTGTTCTTTATAATCTTGAGTTTCTGTTTTATTTTATTTCGAGCTGCGCACACCCGCAGGCGGCTACGTGGCTTTACGCGGGTAATGCACTTCATCGTCGTACTCTATCGTCACCTGAGGGGCATCATCTCGGTCGTGGCAACGTTCCATGGCTTGTGCCGCTATTCCTGAATCCTTGTGCTTTGTGTCGTTGGGTTGGGAAAGCCAGCTGAGCCTCAATTTCCCAGGAGCTTCCTGTTGTCAAAATTTATGTTTTTTTTTTCTCCTTCCCTTGAGAGGCACAAAGCTCTGTCGAAGATCCTGTAATGTGCAAAATGCTACAAGTTGTAACTTTTGCTTCATCTATCTCCCTAGTCCACATCTCACATTACCTACCACATGTGCAAGTATATTGAAGAGAAGAGAAATCACAAAATATCGCCCGCCTGCGTGGGCCGTAAGAGCGTGTCTCGTCAGCTGCTCCTGCACGTTACCCCATGTTGGAACGACGAGCCTTTAAACATGTTGGCCGCTTTTTTTCTTGTTGTGTGTATGTGTGTTTCCATTTTCACCGTGTTTTCTTGCAATGCACGCCCCAGTTTCCCCCCAGAATGCAACATTGACGGCCAAGAAACGAGACACTGACCCTCCACAGCATCGTCACTCCCTCCCGCGCTCCTGGCCACCCTCGTTACCGCCCTTCACGCCCGTCCCTTGCAGAAGCTGCCTCTCTTTCTCTTCACACCTGTCCTCTTGTTCTCATCGTACCTGAACCTCTCGGGCTACCAGACAGGAAGCGCGGGCCTCACAGCGGCCTGGTCCGGCCTCTACGCCCTGATGGCTCTGCGACGACGCCAGCCCCTCAGGAGCAAGCTGACGGCTCGCGGGCTGGTTCGGGGCACAGCCGTGGGCCTAGGAGCCGGTAACGCCATTGCCGGCGGATGGGTCTACTTCCGGGGCGACTTTGACAAGGACAACGAGGAGAGGCTCAGGCGGAATCGATGGGGGGGTCCTGCAAACGACGAGTAAACGTCAGTCGGTGTCGCGTGGGCTGTCATGTTGGAAGGACGAGGCGATGCCGGCGGGACAAGACTCACTCTGCCACGGGAGGCTATTGCGCCTTTGACAGACTTGTGCTGGACCACGTTGTGCTTTGTAATGGATCACGTTGTGCTTGTAAAAATGGTGGGAACTGGGAACAATTTGTATGTATGTATATATACATGACTATCACTAGCGAAACAATGTCCTTGATCTAAGGCGGATGGACCTTGATCTCGTGTTTGCATTCCTCCCACACCTGGTTGCACACGTTCACATTGAACGGAACATCTCCTGACACATGGACCATCAAATTACGCTCATGTACATAGCACTTCTTCATTACATCGTGGTATGTGGCTGCACCAATGCTTGATAGGCCATACCCAAAACATGTATTATGAATCCGTTGCTGCAACGTATTCGCGCAGCTCTAGCCAACAAAGACGCTATCCCGCGAGATAAAAGGGTACTTTTCATCTCCGAGTAGAGCGCAGCTCACCATAATCATATAGCCCCAATGCTCTGGTGAATGCCGACGAATTATCCACATGAATTTTTTCCTCTTCTTTCCCCTCTGTTCAACGCCTGCCCAAGATGTTTTCAGCACTTGATCTCTTCTTAGGCTTCATTCATGAACTAGATTGCGGCCGCTGCGCAATTGCCATCTCAGTACGTCTGTCATCATGCCAGAATCTTCCAGACCCACCACCAGGATCCTTTCAACGCCTATACAAACAAAACCAAAGACAACCAAACACCTCTTTAAGTGGAGCCTATTTCTTTTGTCTTCGTCCACGTCATAAGTGACGGTTTGAGTATCCGGCTCTGATCACATTGACATGTGGATGCGGACGAGCAGTCATGTAGATGGATAACAACGATAAAAATCGGAGCAAACCATGAGCAGACAAGTCATGAGCGCTCGTTGTGGGCATGAGCCAGATTGGCTACGTCCCGGAGATGTTGTCCGGTGCGACGGACATGTGGTATCCCGATGTGAGCCACAAGACGAGAGTAACGGTCGAGAAGAGAAGAGCTCGGAAAAAATTCCGCTGCTGCAGGGGACCAAATCGTGCCGGCTTGCAATGAAGATTGTACAGGCTTCGTAATGGAGCGCATTGAAAATTGCGAATGTAGTCAACGTCACAGTCGCGGACCTTGGGCGCGGCAAACCTCTTGTATTCGTCCAAGGCCGCGTCCACTGGCCAACCGGACAAGTGACGAACAGCAGCGACGACACAACCTGTCCGATGTTTGCCATGATTGCAGTGCAGTAGGAGGGGATAATTGCTCCTGTTGAGCACAATTTCAAGAATTGATCTCATAGTGCTCGAGGGGATGGCCTCTTTCTTGGTACCCTTCATGTCGAAGATGACTTGCTGGATGCCGCCATCCTGGGTAAAAGAGGTAAACTCATGATCGATTTCATCCTTTCGAACCAGGGTTCTGACGGTGTGTGAGCTTGCGTAAGACGTGGGGAAACGGAGAGGAGAGGAGTGAACATGACATACACAACTGTCTTCAATTGAAGTGATTTCAAGAACGGGAAATTGTTTGGCTTTGGATAGCTGCTTCGAAACAGGCCTGGAATTACCATGTCGAAATTGTCAGGCTGTGCATTCAGTGTGGGCATCGAGGAGGCCACTGAGCCCAAGGAAGACGGCAGGATTGCTATCACAGGACGTATGAGCAGCGCGTTTTTGGACTGATTGACCGGGCAGAACATACCCGACTTCTCCGGAAATCGACTGCCTGGTTTATTTTGCGAAGCCTTGTGGCTGTCGAGAAAGTCACTCGTTGGCAGCTCCAGGGCTGCCGGCTTGTTTCGTTTGCCGTCGTCCATTTCCTTGGTCGACGAGACAGCGTCGTCTCTGAGGGAATTGCGGGAATTCTTCTTCAGTGAAGATGTGGCCGGCATCTTTCTCCACGGGTGCCCTTTTGCCGGTAGCTAGTGATTTGCCAAGGTCAAGGTGTTATCGAAGGTTCCAGGTCAAATGCCGCGTTCAATCAAGCACAGTTGGCAGCTTCCAGAGCAAGACGAGCCGGCAACTATTACAGAGCTGGCCGATGATCTGAGAGGTGAGGGTGTAACGAAGGATCGTGGAAATTGTCGCAACCAATAGAGCCGCTGAGGAGAGAATGGTGAATTCGAGAATGTAAACACGCGTCTGAAGCCTCAATTGGTTGGGAGGCTTTCAAGATTCTGAGAAGGATGAGGGAACAGAGTGCGTTGATCAAGTCTGTGAAACACGGCTCGCAGGTGATGTGGTCGTGTCGGTATCAGGCCGGTCTACAAAGAGTTCGCGCGTGTCTTCGCGAGGTGCCCGAAGAAGCCTAACAAGGGTAAGACTTCATCTTGGAAGCGACAAGTTGAAGGTGCGAAGCCATTTTATCGAGCGCTGTGGATCGAAGTAACCTAAGTCAAGGGAATTGAGGAAGCAAAAATTGGAAACCTGAAAACGAGATGGTCAGGCAGAGCGTGATGGCTGGTGTTGACAAACAACAGAGGGACGGAGGACTAAAAACCGAGGCGGCGGGGGGGGG
>JMQE01000432.1:0-42649 GCA_000731825.1 Hypocrella siamensis
CCCCCCTTCCGCTACAGGGAGAGGAAGGGGCGGGGCGCGAGCACCGGCAACCACTGGAACTTTTCCTTGTTAGAAGACCGAACAAGTTTGCCGTATTACCCGCTTCTGTGCGTTCGGAAAGCGGCCAGACTGAGCACCTTGACCCAAAATGAGCAGACGACACAAGGACATGGCTCTTGTCGGGTCCCACCCGCGCGAACCTCATCCACGGGTGCGAATGAGTCTGTGTGTCTCTGCTTAGGTGTCTCTGCGTAGGTGTCTCTGCGTAGGTGTCGCTGCGTAGGTGTCTCTGCGTGTGTAGGTTTGTGTACGTGTGTGTATGTGTGTATGTGTGTGTGTGTGTGTTTTTTTTTATTCTTTCTGTTTTCCCCTGTTCTTGTGCTTTCCCCCCCACCCATCCACACACACCAAAAAGAGCAATGACGTACATACGTAAGCTGGATTGGATAATTAAAGCAAACACGCAATTCAGATTCACAATGATACAGTGCCTGTTCCCGGGACAAGGTAGAGGGGTGTAGCTTCTACACGCCACACGGATGTGTAAAAAAAAAAGGAAGGGCACGTACATGCACTTGGACAAAGAGTAAAAAAGATGTAGACATACCCCTGGTCAAATCGTTTTTAAAGTCTGCATTGTTCACCTCCTCCCCTGGCTTTGATACCTCTTGTATCTTCGTCACGGTTCTTCTTCTTCTTCTTCTTCTTCTTCTTTGTCTTCGTCTTCGTCTTCGTCTTCTGTCTCTCTCTCTCTCTTTCTCCTCGTTTGCCATCATTGTCCTTGTTGTTCCTGATTACTCTGGACTCGGGAGAAGGACCAAAGAAAGAAAGCACCCTGCTTTCCCTCTCTTCATTCAGGGAAACCCAGCTTTGCGCCGCCTCGGCTACCTCCGTCATTTTGAACCTTATCCCTGTCTCTCATGGCAACACAATATTCGCAGTAATCTTTGCATATGTGGACAAGGGGTGAACTCAGCAATGTAACCCGGTTCCAAAACAGACCATAATAGAACAACAGAGTGAAGGAGGTGAGGAAAAAGGACAGGTACCCTGGTAACGAGCCTTGCTTTCCCCTTCCCCGTCGAAGCAGAAACGGACCAGACTTGCCATGCAGTGAGTAATATGACCCAGACTCAAAATGCAGTCGTGTGTGGGATTCTCCTCTCTCTGCCCACTAAGCCATCACACGGCTAGTTGGTGATGGCGGATATTATTCCCACCACACACACACACACACACACACACACACACACTTACATGTGTCAAGTTTTTTCCTGCAATATTGGCATAAGCAGCTGACGCTTGGTTCTCGAATCAGACAGGCCTAATATTGCGTCAACTTTTGTCAAGTCAGCTTTTCTTGCTCCGTTCCTTTCAGCGCTGCAGCTTTGGCACGACGCCACCGTCTGGATACGGTATATAGTGGCTTTACTCACCCTCCAAGTTTCCAAAGAAGCTATACTTGCCAAGACATTTTAGCAAGGACGCAAACGCAACCAATCCATTCTCGCCCTCCCCGCATTGTCGTTGTCGTTGTCGTTGTCGTTGCTATTGCTCTTTTCTTTTTTTTTCCCATCTTCTTTTCTTTTTCTCCTTGCCGCTGAGTGAGAAGAACAGAAAAAGAAGAAGAAGGGGAGGACATATATTGCCAGTCAATCCCTATAGCCACCATCTTCTTGTTGTTGCTTGACGACTGGACTGAGCCGGTCGTCTAGTGTGTATAGGCTCCACTGCCCTACATTCCCCCCGTTCAGAACAACACCACACAACAAGCCTTACACCCCCCGCCGATGATCGTGCCGCTTGCCGGCGAATGGTGATTTGTGTGTTCAGAGCCTACATGGTCTGAGATCATTGTTTTGTTAAGGAGGGAAGGAAAAAAAAAAAGACACATACACACACTCACACTCACACTCACACCAACAGAACAAGATGAGTCAATCGCACTCAGAAAAGGACCTGGCCTTGTATCCAGTCGATCCTTGCGGGAGCCCTCGTACCCTCATCGACATTCTCGAGACCACTACTTCAGCTCATCCCAAGGCTTTTGCCATTGACAATGGAACTTCCCGTCTCACTTATGCACAGCTCGCGGATCAGATCGTCACCCGAGTCGCTCAGTTGAGGGATGCCGGCGTCGGAGCCGGTGACCGTGTGGGAGTGCGGGTGACGTCCGGCTCACTGGAGCTCTACGTGAGCATCCTTGCCGTCCTCGCCGCAGGTGCTGCCTATGTGCCTGTCGATGTTGATGATCCGGATGAGCGAGCCCAGCTGGTTTGGACTGAAGCCAGCGTCACGGCGGTCCTGACCGACGACAACACCCTCACCAAGCTCAACCCTTCTGTCGACGGTCCCCCGCGCAAGCCCGTCTTGGAAGACGACGCCTGGATCATCTTCACTTCTGGTTCCACGGGAAAGCCCAAGGGCGTCGCTGTCACACATCGCAGCGCCGCCGCCTTCGTTGATGCCGAGTCAAAAATCTTCCTTCCCAACAAGCCACTGGGGCCCGGCGACCGCGTCCTCGCCGGACTTTCTGTTGCCTTTGACGCTTCTTGCGAGGAGATGTGGCTTGCATGGCGTTACGGCGCCTGCTTGGTGCCTGCTCCGCGCACCCTCGTGAAAGCCGGGGCTGACCTGGGCACCTTCCTCACATCGCAGAGGATCTCAGTCGTGTCTACCGTGCCGACCTTGGCGGCTCTGTGGCCCGCCGAGGCCTTGAAGGGCCTCCGCCTGTTGATCCTCGGAGGGGAGGCCTGCCCGGCAGAGCTGGCAACTAGACTCGCCACTCACGTCGAGTCGGTCTGGAACACATACGGTCCTACCGAGGCCACCGTCGTCGCATGCGCCGCCCCGCTCGTGGCCGGACAGCCGGTGAGGATCGGGCTTCCCTTGGCAGGCTGGAAGCTTGCCGTTGTCGACGCCCAAGGGAACGCCGTCAAGTGGGGAGAAGAGGGGGAGCTCGTCATTGGAGGTGTTGGAATGGCGCGATATCTCGATCCCGAGAAGGACAAGGTCAAGTTCGCCCCGGCTCCCTGCTTCGACGGCGAGCGGGCATACCGCAGCGGCGATTTGGTTCGCGCTGACAAGGACGGCCTGTTCTTCGTGGGTCGCAACGACGAGCAAATCAAGCTTGGCGGACGTCGCATCGAGCTGGGAGAGATTGACGCTGCCCTCATGACTCTTCCCGGTGTCAGCGCGGGAGCCAGCGCCATTCGACGCAGCGAGACTGGCAACCAGATCCTCGTCGGTTATGTTGTCCGCAAGGGACCACCACAGGCCAACGATCGTGGGATTCTTCGTCGCCTCCTTCCCGCAACCCTCGTGCCCATGCTGGTCACCGTTGATGACTTGCCGGTGCGGACATCCGGCAAGGTAGATCGGAAAGCTTTGCCGTGGCCGCCGCCAGCCTCCTCCCACGTCGACGCTCAGCCCATTCATGGCACCACAGCATGGCTCGCTGAGCAGTGGCGCCGCGTTCTCGGCGTCCCGGCCTCGCCCGAATCCGACTTCTTCGACCTTGGCGGTACCAGCCTGGCTGCTGCTCAGCTTGTGACCCAGCTGCGACAGCGATGCCCTACCATGTCGGTCGCTGATGTCTACGAGCATCCAACATTGAAAGCCATGTCTGACCGCGTCGACGACCTCGCTGGAACGAAGCAGGATGATCGTTTGGTCAAGCCAACCGCGCGATGGGTGTTGATGGTTCAGTCCTTCATCTTGATCGCCCAGTTCACCTTCCTGGCTGGCAGATGGCTCGCCGTTCTCTCCGCCACTAAAAAATTCTTCGCCTTGCGCCTCGCCGCAGACAGCTGGGCCGCGGCGTGGGCTCTCCCCTGGTGGCTGATCGCGGTGCTTTGGGTGGTATTCTTGAGCTTTCCCGGTCGTCTGCTCACGACAGCATTGGGCGCGCGCGTTCTCACCATGGGCATCCAACCCGGCACATACAGGCGCGGCGGAAGCACCCATCTCCGCATCTGGGGCGCCGAGCGTTTCGTCGTCATGGCTCAGATCAATGCCATCGCCGGGACACAGTGGGCCCGTCGATACGGCCGACTGCTCGGTAATCATGTGGGCAAGGATGTCCAGCTTCACACTCTCCCTCCTGTGACCGGGCTCGGCAGCTTTGGCGACAAATGCGCCATCGAGCCCGAAGTTGATGCCGCTGGCTGGTGGCTCGACGGTGACTTCCTTCACGTTGGTATGGTGTCGGTCGGCGAGGGCGCCAGGGTCGGCGGACGCGTCAATCTCATGCCCAACTCTGCGATTGAACCGTTTGCCTTTGTCGAGGCAGGCTCCATCGTCCAGGGCCTCTTCCAAGGGCCCGACGTCCCCCCGTCTCCCGAGGAAAAGTCCTTCATGTCCGAAGCTGGTGTCTTCTCTCGCTTGATGTCTGGTCTACGGTACACTCTGACTTTGTTTTACCTCGACTTCGCGCCGATCATCCCCATCGCGCCAATCGTTGGTCTGACTCCGCTTCTGGTTCACGACTACAGCGACTTCAATGTGCTAGCGGTTTCGCTGCTCAAACTCGCTGTGCCCGGTGCCGTTTTAGGCGCCCTTCTGTACGTTCTCGTCAGTGTCTTGCTGATTCGTCTGGCGAGCCTGTGGCTTCGCCCTGGAGTGTACTCTTGGCACAGCGGCGCGGCGTGGGCCGCATGGTTCACAAACTTCACAATGATGAACCTACGTGTTTCTTATTTCCTCGCCTACGCAAGCATCATCACGCCGGCTTGGCTGAGAATGTTTGGGGCACGAATTGGCCGCTATGTCGAAGCTTCCACCGTG
This sequence comes from Hypocrella siamensis, assembly GCA_000731825.1. NCBI lineage: Eukaryota > Fungi > Ascomycota > Sordariomycetes > Hypocreales > Clavicipitaceae > Hypocrella > Hypocrella siamensis. The sequence continues at coordinate 4,786 of JMQE01000432.1, forward strand.
GTTCCTATCCCATCTCTCATGAGCGTCGAGGACGGCGCTTTCCTTGCCGATGATGTCTCCATGTCTGCCTTCGAAATCGACCGTGGCCGTATACGCGTCGGTCGCTCCTCTGTTGGCGTCAAGGCCTTTGTCGGTAACTCAGGAATTGTTGATGGAGGCGTTCACGTTCCCGAAAGCTCCCTGATAGGAGTCCTCGGCACCGCCCCACGGGACATGGAAGCCGGCTCTTCCTGGCTTGGTCGGCCAGCCATCTCACTGCCTCGAAAGGTCGACTCCAACATGGACGAGTCTCTCACCTTCAAACCGCCTACCAAGCTGTACTTTGCCCGAGGAGTCGTCGAATTCTTCAGAATCATCCCCCTCCTCATCGGCGGCGTGCTGACGAGTTGCATTGGGATTGGCTATCTATGGTTCTGGGACACGTTCGGCGTTGGCTTCGTCATTCTCGCTGGACCGGCCATGTTGATTGGCGCAGCCTTTGCTGCTTGTGCCATCACCACGATGGCCAAATGGCTGCTGACTCCGCGTGTCACTCCCGGGATGGAGCGACCTCTGTGGAGCTCCTTTGTCTGGCGAAACGAGCTGGCTGACACCTTTACCCAATCCCTGGCTGTGCCGTGGATGGTAAATTTCTTCAGCGGCACCGCATTTTTGAATTGGTGGATGCGCTCCCTCGGGGCCAAGATTGGTCATGGCGTATGGCTCGAGAGCCACTTCCTCCCCGAGGCCGAATTGTGCGAGCTCGGTCATGGAGCAACCGTCAACCGAGGCGCTGTCATGCAGACTCATCTGTTCCACGACAGAATCATGCGTCTTGACAAGGTCACACTGGAGAGCGGAGCAACGCTCGGGCCTCGTGCCATATCTCTTCCTGCAACTACCATTGGCGCAGGCACAACCATTGGGCCAATTTCACTCGTCATGCGCGGTGAGCACATTCCAGGGGGCACACGTTGGAAGGGCAATCCGATTCGACCTTGGATTGAGGCCAAGAAACTGGAGAGCTCCGAGAGCTCAGAAGGCTCGGATTGGGAGTCGCCAACTCCTGTGTGAGGCAGTGACTCGATGCGTATGTGCCTGGCGCCATTGTGAAACTTTTCGAACCAATGGAATCGAATAAAAGTACATATTTTCTGAGATGGAAGATGGCGGTGTCTGCATTTTTGATATCAGGAGTATATGTGGCGTTACGATAGGGTTCTGGTGGTTCATAACGTTTCCCCTTTCTTCTGTTCCTGGAAGATTAATTTATCAAGGGGACATAGCATAAAAAGTTAGAACAATGCATCTGTGATTTAACATACTGTCATGACATACTGTCAGGAGCTTTTCCGACCATGATGACAGAAGTTTCTATGTGCTAACATGCACTTGAGACATGCTCCCTCGCGCGCGGCCTTGGTTCTTTTTTTTTTTCTTTTTGTTAGCTTGTTGCCAGTCAAATTCTATCTAAGGCTTGAACAGCTTCATCAGTAGATGCCCAGCCGAGCCTTGACGCCTCCAATTGTGCCCCTGGCGGACAGATTCACCAGGACCGACTTGGAATTTCAGATGGTTGGACAGATGGCGAGATGAAGGCGAATTTGGGTAGAAGGCGTATTTGGGTAGAAGGCGCCACACGATCGGGGAGGGGCGGCTAAGCTTCTCGCCCGAGCTTCCATGGCCAAGGATAATTAGGCGCACGTGGAAATGGAATAACGGGAATTTGTCGAAGCGTGGTTGGACGTGGAAAACCCAGATGCCAAGATCGACACGTGGATGGTGGTGATTTTGGGTCACTTGGACCAGAAACCCCGCATTTTGATTTTGCCTGAAAGCAACCGATGTTCCCCGCTTCCCCACGGCTCGGCCCACCTTCGGGTAAGTGCAACTCGTAGTCCTTGGCCTCGTGCTCGCATTGTCACGTGGATGAAACTCACTGATGTGTCCCTCTTTGCAATTATCCGACAGCCTACAGTCGCATCAGCCTGAACATAACCCTGACCTCGTGCCGCTGGCATGAAGAGATTGCTGCGGAGTACGTGGAAACATCCATGACTGCTCAAATGGCCCGGCTCTGTGGTATCTTGCCAATTTCGACGCGATGCTTGACGGTTTCCGATTGTCCGCGTCTCATGGAATCTGCTGAGGTGAGTGGCGGCGACGAACGGCTACTGCTAGGAGAATAGGTACAAAGAGACAGGGGTTTTGAAGTTGGAGATCTGCCTAGAGGCTTGCTTTCTCGTCGACCGCAAGATGCATTGGATCATGCTGTCGAACTTTTACCGTCATCTGACAATACCCCACATAGGAGAATCGTGCAGTGCATATGCAACATCCACCAGAATGAACGGTCTCGGGGATGAACGATATTATGAGCCAGCGCTTAGAGGCGCCGAGAGAATTGTTGTCTCTCAAAGCTCGCGAAACCTCAGTGCCAGCCTTGATTGATGCTTTGCCCAATAGCAAGGCCGAAAGCCCAATAGCAAGGCCGATACACTTTGTTCTCGCAGCGTGAGCGTAACATTTTGTCTCAGGCAAAGAAGACAATCAAGGTTCACTGTCTTACAAGCCAAATTACAAGGTTGGATTGAAAAGATGACCATATAGCAATCGGTCGTGGAAATGTTGTCGACAGATCGTCGAGACATTTTCGGTCCCATGGCTTCTTTGAACAATGGAAGCCCGGGCGTGGCGAAATTCATGACACATTTCGATGTGACCTTGAGAAAAGGGGAGCTAGATAACCTCCACACCCTCTTGCAGCGGAAATCCCTTACGTCTCTCGTGCAACAAAGCCTGATGGGCCTGGGTACTTCCTCACATATCACCGCAGTGGCGAGGGCACTGGTCTTCAGCTTTTGGATAAAACGCCCATGTATTTAAACCTTCGACGTCCCTCAGGTCATACTGAAGCTGTCTTGATCAAACTTAAGATCAGATTCAACAAAGCGTCGTCAACTCTAGGTCTTTCTCGCGATGCATTTTCCCAGCATCTTGGCCGTGCTGCCGCTTCTCGCGAAGCGGACGGCCGGCCATCCCGCAAAATCACAGTGTATGCATCCCGCAAGATCATGATATCCTTATGGCGTGCAAAGTTATCATCTAACAAGGGGCTCTGAAATGCTCTATCACAGATGATTACGTTTCTGATGACTGGGCTTCAGCCTATCAAAAGGCAAAAATCATGGTGGACAAGATGACGTTAGAGGAGAAGGCAAGTATTTCGATGCTCGGCTCAGACGAGGGGTCTTTATCATTGACCCCAATTTCAGGTCAACTTGACTAGTGGATATGATGGCCACAATGGCTGCGCTGGCAACATCCCACCGATCCCAAGGCTCGGGTTCTCCGGCATGTGCCTTTCTGATGCTGGCCAAGGCATTCGTGCAACAGACGCAGTCAGTGGCTTCCCGAGTGGGATTCATGTAGGGGCGAGGTAAGTCATGCTTGTGTCGAGGTGGCAAGAGCCAATCGATGGACAGCTGATCATTTTCAGCTGGAACAAGGACTTGGCCCTGAAACGAGGCGCTGCAATGGGCGGGGAGTTCAAGCGGAAGGGAGTTAACATACTCTTGGGTCCCGTCGTTGGCCCAGCGTGGACTGTGGTCAAGGGAGGGCGTAACTGGGAGTCTGCCTCGGCTGATCCCTATCTGTCCGGTGCGCTTACCGCACAAACAATTCAAGGAGTTCAGTCTTCAAACGTCATCACAAGCACCAAGGTAGGTTCACATTGCTCGACACGGACGATGTAATGTGCATCATCTAATTCAACCTAGCATTATATTGGCAACGAACAGGAACTCTCAAGATCTCCGAAGGACCAGACGCCGTCCATCTCCTCAAATATCGACGATAAGTCTATGCACGAGCTGTTCCTCTGGTATGCTTGCAAATGGTGACAATGATTCTATTATTGATAGTACAGATGGCTAACCCGAGGCTGGAAAAGGCCTTTCCAAGATGCCGTCAAGGCTGGATCCACAAACATCATGTGCTCCTATCAGCGTCTCAACGGGACGTACGCATGTGGCAACGACAAGGCTCTGAATGGGCTTTTGAAGCAAGAGCTTGGTTTCAAGGTATGGATCGATAGACTCCTACTGTCACGCGCATCTATTGACGGGAGACGCTCCACAGGGTTTCGTTCTCTCCGACTGGGGAGCTCTGTACGGAGGTCTTGAGTACGCAACCAGTGGACTGGACATGGGCATGCCTGTTGCTTGGCCTTGGGGGAGCTCACTCACCAAGGCTGTCAAGGATGGATCGTTTCCTGAGCCTAGAGTCACAGATATGGCGACGAGGTGAGTTTGGAAGTTGCATCTCTTCTCGATCGGCTCCATTGAATCTGACGGCTGGGACAGGATTATTGCGTCATGGTACAAGGTCGGCCAGGATCAGGGATTCCCTTCACCGGGCAGCGGTATGCCCCAAAATGTTCAGGACCCTCACCAGGTCGTAGAAGGGAGGAGTTCCTCGGACCTGCCGACCATTCTTCAGGGTGCCATTGAGGGCCATGTGCTCTTGAAGAACGAAAAGAACACTCTCCCCCTGCAGCGCCCCAGGGTCGTGTCGATATTCGGCTATTCTGCTAACACGCCTGAGCACTGGACTGCTGCGGATAACGTCTACGGCTCAACATGGACCTGGGGAATCGCTCCTGTTCTTGGTGTCCAAGGGGAGACCTCGATCGGTCCAAAGGGTACACTTTTTGGTGGCGGCGGATCTGGTGCCGTCACTCCCGCATCGCGTACCTCACCCCAGGATGCATTGGTAGCCAAGGCCAGCCAAGCCGGCTTCACGTTGTACCAGGACCTCACTTCAGCCAAGCCCTCGGTGAACCCTGCTTCAGACGCCTGCATCGTGTTTGGAAATGCCTGGGCAAGCGAAGGCTCCGACCGGCCAGCCCTGTCGGATGACTACACGGACACACTCATCAAGACTGTGGCCGATCAGTGTGCCAAAACCATCGTAGTCCTGCACAATGCAGGGGTTCGACTTGTCGAGGGATTTATTGACCACCCCAATGTCGCTGCCGTGGTTCTTGCTCATCTTCCTGGCCAAGAGAGCGGGAATGCTCTGGTGTCGCTCCTTTGGGGAGAGTCGAATCCCTCCGGGAAGCTCCCTTACACCATCGCAAAGCACGAGTCGGACTACGGTCATCTGCTCGACCATTCCACTGGCAGTGATTTCGACTACAACCAAGGCATCTACACCGACTACAAGTACTTTGAGCTGAACAACATCCAGCCCCGCTACGAATTCGGCTTCGGGCTGAGTTATACGGAGTTCGCCTATTCCAACATCAACCTCCAAGGGCCGAACGGGAACCACCAAAGTCAATGGCCCGTAGGACAGATTGTGAGTGGAGGTCAAGAAGACCTGTGGGAGACGATCGCGACAGTGCGAGTCACCTTGGCCAACACGGGACAATTTGACGGGGCCGAAGTCGCCCAGGTGTACGTTCGCATCCCCGGTGTACAAGCGAAACAGCTCCGCGGGTTTTCCAAGAGTTTTCTGAGGAGAGGAGAAACGACGCAGTTATCGTTTGACTTGACCAGACGAGATTTGAGCGTCTGGAACACACAGGCGCAGAAATGGCAGCTGCAGCGTGGCCAGTACGAGATTTCCGTCGGCCGCAGCAGCGCGCAGCTCCCGCTGAAGGCTTCTTTGACGATCTAGATGGCCCCCCCCCCTCCCGACGTATGGGGCGGCGGATCGAGAAGCCAATTACAGACTCGGCTTGGATGAGCGTCATTGGATTTTGGACAAGAAACGTGGGCTCGTCCTGTGTAGATAGGAACAGTGTTTGTGACTTTTGCGTCGTTGTTGTTTTTGAGCTCGCAATTTGGGTCCACCTCCACGCGGTGAGAAACTGCGGCAGATGTCTTGCTGGTTCCATGTCCTTCGCTTGAGTATGCATGCACAGAGTGACACGAAAATCTGCTTTATAGCAAAGCTTTGAGGGCGTTCCTCATCAAGGCCTGCGCGCGTTGTGAAGCAGTGAAAGTGCGGCCAGCCATTCACTGGCTCCGCTTCAACTCCTACGTGCCTAGTCTGGTGTCAGGAATCAACCAATGACGGGGCCACCCCGGCAGGATGCCACCACCGCTGGGCAATCTCTAGCCAATCACCGGCCAGCCACTGACCAACAACGGTTGCCTAGCGTGCAGGCGACGAGGGAGGAGCTTGGGTCACGATCTGTTCAAACTTGGGCAACAAGAAAGCCATGCATTCCTTTCGCTTCGACTTCAATAACTTGGCTGCATGACCTCGTCGCACGTCACTCACATGGTTCCATCAGTCCATCATACGCCCAGAGAAGAGAGAACCATGACTTCCGCGCGGGTGCTCAAATTTCCACAAACAAATGACGAGTCTTTACCCGTTCTCGTTCACGTTTCTTCCTCAGGTCACCAGCCGCTAGATCTGAAGTTGGTCGGAACAGAAGGCGCAGCTCCTTATTTCTGTCTGCGTGAGTCTGAGCATGCCCGTTGAAAGTCTGCTGGCTGCATGACATCGAATGCTGGATTTCATCTTTTTTTTTCCCAAGTATTTCTGTCTTGTATTCGCCTCGCACGGTATCAGTTCCCTCTTATTTAACCCTACAAGCTAGTGAAGCATAGCCATGCTGCATCTCTTCGCGTAAAGAACTGTCCTGTCTCGGAATCAGAATGGCAAGATATCCTGCAATGTATCTTCCACCAGCAGCCAAAGGCAGACATACAAGTCACGGCAACTGTTCAGAGCGAATCCTCCATATCCCTCACGGTCCGCAAGGAAGTCCAAGGCATCACAGTATGAAAGAGCGATCCTGTCGTCCATGGCCCCGTCTCGCCCCTGCGATGCTGACCAGAACTTCACGCAGCAACGCCTCGGCGCCATATCATTACGCCATGACCAGGGCGAGCGCATCGAGCTGTTTGAATGGTGCGCTAATGCCGTGGACGCTGCGGCAGAAGGCAAGAAAGCCGCAGGCGACGCGGCTGCAGAACTGCAGGCCGTCAAAGCATCCATGGAGAAGCTCCAGTCTCAGCTCGATGAGCTTATCCAAGCAAAGACAGAGGACGAGGTCACGCTGCTTCGCAAGTTCAGAGATCTTTTGAATGAGAAGAAGGTCAGGATACGGGAGCAGCAGAAAATCATCGCTCAGTTGTCCAGCGACGGAGCAGTCGCTGAGCCACCCAGTCAGTCGGCAGAACAACAGCCAGAGTCGAAACGTTTGAGTGAAAAGGCACCAAAACGAAAGGCCGAGGCCATTGAAGCTGAATCGCCCGACCCAGACGTTGCCTCTGCTGCTACTTCAGAGCCGAATGATTCGGATGCAGGGCAGACGACGGATGCTACCGCCTCCTTGCCCGAAGAGGACGAGGACGAGGACGAGGACGAGGACGAGGAGATGCATAATGCTGGCGCGCAGAAGGCGAGGCCAGAGCCAGAGCCAGCGATGGCAAGGAGTGGGCAGGCTGCGGCACCTCCTCCTCCTCCTCCTCCTCCTCCTCCTCCGCCGAGGACTTTGCCATTCCAGAGGAAAAAGTCTGCACCACAGGCGAGCGATTCTGATTCGGATGAGGAACTTTGACGGCAGAAACGTAGCATAATCAGGCCGTTGGATGATAGTAAAATATTTCATCTGACAGATCCCACGTCCAGAATGCCATGCCCGGCGGACTAGGCTGAGACTGGTGGGATTTTCAGCTCGTACATCCAATGGGGAGTTTCTGTTCTTCATGTAGCAATCTCATCGCTTACTCGTCATCTCATGACCTAAATAGGTGAAGAACAGCAATTTCGACGACGTACTGTTGATGCTGGAACGTCGTAACACCCACCCAGACTTGGTCGCTCGCGTCGGCTTGCCGAGTTATGTGGGGTTTCCAATGGCGGTCCAGTTGACGTCAACCTCTGTCATTGCGGGTTGCTGATATTTCGCCACCAATAGAACAACACATCTTCTTCATTCACCCCAAGATTTGTGTGTTTTATTTTATGTCACGTTATTCCATTTCATGCTCTCATTGATTTTGGTTTCAAAGGCTCACCGCTAGAACCGCTAGCCACAGAAGCTGCCTTTGATGCTATATCGCGCAAGCCCTGGGCGAGCTGCACTGCGACTGGGATCCCCCTATGCCATGGCTGCCCATCGCTCAACCTCGTCAACGACATCTGTCAAGCACCGAGGCGCAACGCTCCAGGATCTGCCAAAATCATGGCACTTCACCCAAACGCTGCCCCCGGATCCTCAGTACCCGACTCCGGCTGACTCGCACAAGACCCCCCGCGGACAGATTGGTCCGAGGCAAGTCCGCAACGCCCTCTTCACTTGGGTCCGCCCGGAGCAGCAGAAAGATCCGGAGCTGCTGGCAGTAAGTCCAGCCGCGCTCCGGGACCTGGGCATCGGAGCTGGCGAGGAGAGGACGGAAGACTTTCGCCAGCTCGTTGCCGGGAACATGCTGTACGGATGGGACGAGGACAGACTCCAAGGAGGATACCCGTGGGCGCAGTGCTACGGCGGGTTCCAGTTCGGCCAATGGGCCGGCCAGCTCGGTGACGGACGGGCCATATCGTTGTTCGAGACTGAGAATCCCGAGACGGGAGCCCGGTACGAACTACAGCTCAAGGGGGCTGGGCTGACGCCTTACTCTCGATTCGCCGATGGCAAGGCCGTCTTGAGGTCCAGCATCCGGGAGTTTGTTGTGTCGGAGGCCCTGAACGCGCTTGGCATCCCGACCACGCGGGCCCTTTCGCTCACGCTCTTGCCCCATTCCAAGGTTGTGCGTGAGACGGTGGAACCGGGAGCCATTGTGTTGCGCTTTGCCCAATCGTGGTTGCGTCTGGGCAACTTTGACATTTTGCGCGCGCGCCAGGATCGCCGGCTGATACGGACGCTGGCCACGTACGTCGCCCGAGATGTCTTTGGCGGATGGGAAACGCTTCCTGCCCGGCTCGAGACGGCTGATGACTTGCTGGCCCCGAGGCGCGGGATGGGAGAGAAGGAGCTCCAGGGCCCGAGCGAGGCGGCTGAGAACAGGTTCACGAGATTATACCGTGAGATTGCACGCCGGAATGCCAAAACGGTGGCCGCGTGGCAGGCGTATGGTTTCATGAATGGTGTTTTGGTGGGTGGATGGACGCACGCTTGCTTGCTTGCATATTCTTCCCCAGGACAGGAGCACAGAACTCGCTGACCTAGTCATCATTCTAGAACACGGACAATACTTCAGTCTATGGCTTGTCAATCGACTTTGGCCCCTTTGCATTCATGGACAACTTTGATCCGGCATACACGCCCAACCATGACGATCACATGCTACGATACAGCTACAAAAATCAGCCGACGATAATCTGGTGGAATCTCGTGCGACTGGGAGAGGCATTGGGAGAGCTGCTGGGTGCGGCGGGTCTGGTTGACGACGCCCACTTCGTATCAGAGGGTGTCAAGGAAGGCCAGCAACAAGAGGACATTGCTTCGCGGGCTGAGAAGCTCATCATGCAGACGGGAGATGAGTACAAAGACACCTTTTTGGCCGAGTTCAAGAGGTTAATGACGGCACGACTTGGGCTGCGAAGGCTCATGCCCACAGACTTTGACGAGCTTTTCAGCCCGGCGCTCGACACCCTCGAAGCGTTTGAGCTCGACTTTAACCACTTCTTTCGACGGCTAAGCAGCATCAAGCTGGCCGAAGTTACCACGCACGAAGCCCGGAGGGCCAGAGCTGCCGTCTTCTTCCACAACGAAGGGGTTGTCGGCGAGGAGGAAGCTCGGGAACAGCTCGCTCACTGGTTGGACAAGTGGCGCAGCCGCGTGGTGCAAGACTGGACGGGTGATGGCGAGCAGGAAATGAGCGACGACAAAGACGAGGAGAGAGTGCAGGCCATGAAGCGAGTGAACCCGAATTTCGTGCCCAGAGGCTGGGTCTTGGATGAATTGATCCGGCGGGTCGAGAAGGAGGGCGAGCGCAGCGTCCTGGATCGAGCGATGCACATGGCTCTCAATCCATTTGAGGATGCCTGGGACGGCAAGATGTTCGACGGCCACCCGTACAGAGGCAACGCCGACGAGGAGAAACGGTGGACCGGCGATGTTCCGCGACAGGGACGAGCGATGCGATGTAGCTGCAGCTCATGAAACGAGCTTGTTTTATATGGGACACACAATGCATTGATGACTGCCAAAGCAGAAAAAAGAATAGACATGTAACGACCGGCGGTAAGAGGCATCGCTCATGGAGAAAAAAAAATTTCTCTCCCATGCTTCCATAATCGGCGTCAAATATTACAATTTCTCTGGAGCACAAGATAGAGGAAGACTCGACTGGGTGCCATGAGCCTGCTTTCGCAAACCAGGGGCTCAAGCTGTCCTACAATAAAATGTGCCCGTATACAACTTATTTTTGGTGAGAAGAAAGAAAAAAGAGAAAACAAACGGCAGTAAAATTTCCACAGTGTTGAAGAATTCGGCCGGGCGGTTTGCGGCCTGAGGCACAATACGATGGGTCTCCGGCAACTACCTTCGGTACGTACCTACCTACTCGACGCTAGCTAGCCTTTCTGTCCATGAACGCCATCAGCCAATCAGCGTAGCTGTAAATTCAATCGGTTGCATGGTGAATCATTGGCTGACGGGGTGTGTATCCAGCCTAGGCCACTTCTTCTTCCACGGACGTCAAGGACTGAAGCTTCTTTGTTTCTCCCCCCCGCCTCCCAGCGCCTCGTTGGCTTCATTCGGTCCGGTCCGAGCGAAACGATGATCCGACAGTCTCTGGCACGCTCGGCTTGGCGAACAAGCAGGAGATCCGCCAATGCCTCGCGGAAGTTTGCGACGACGTCCAGACGCCAAGCGGAGGTTGAACTGACAGTTGGTAAGAGCAGCCCTTGTCTCCTCGCCTGGCTACCGAGGGGTCGGTTCACTCAAAGCTAACGCTCACTCCGTGTCAAGATGGGAAAAAAGTATCGATAGAAGGTACGGAAAGACTAGATTGACGTCGTTTGCTGGCAGGAAGAAGAATCCGCCCCTTTGCTCACGTTCCCGACGATAGCTGGCTCTGCCTTGATACAAGCTTGCGAGAAAGCAGGTGTTACCATTCCGAGGTCAGTAGTAGGACTTACGGCACGGATCATGAAGCCAGAGCGCTGCGAATGGATTTCGCTAACAGACGCCAAACAGATATTGCTACCATGAGTACGAAGACTTTCCCTCTCCCGCATGCGCGTTCCGTCGACTTTGTCTGCTTGACAGCTAACAAGCTGCTCCCCCCCCCCTTTTTTTTTGGCAGAAAACTCATGATTGCCGGGAACTGCCGAATGTGCCTGGTTGAGGTTGAGAAGGCTCCCAAGCCCGTTGCCTCGTGTGCTTGGCCCGTGCAGCCCGGCATGGTGGTCAAGACGAATTCGGCTATCACGCACAAGGCCCGCGAGGGCGTCATGGAGTTTCTGCTCGCCAATCATCCCCTCGACTGCCCCATTTGCGATCAGGGAGGCGAATGTGATCTCCAGGACCAATCTATGCGATACGGTGCCGATCGTGGCCGGTTCCACGAGGTGGGCGGAAAGCGAGCCGTCGAGGACAAGAACATTGGGCCTCTGATCAAGACATCGATGAACCGATGCATTCACTGCACTCGATGCGTTCGATTTGCCAACGACATTGCCGGCGCTCCTGAGCTCGGATCCACTGGTCGTGGCAACGATTTACAGATTGGCACCTACCTCGAGCAGAACCTAGACTCTGAGCTGTCGGGCAACGTCATCGACCTCTGCCCCGTCGGTGCCCTCACCTCCAAGCCATATGCTTTCCGGGCTCGCCCCTGGGAGCTAAAGCACACCGAGTCGATCGATGTGCTCGACGGTCTCGGCTCCAACATTCGCGTAGACTCACGTGGCTTGGAGGTGATGCGGATACTGCCCCGGCTCAACGACGACGTGAACGAGGAGTGGATCAACGACAAGACGCGATTCGCCTGCGACGGCCTCAAGACGCAACGCCTGACGATGCCTCTGATCCGTCGTGAGGGCAGGTTCGAGCCTGCTGACTGGGAGGAGGCGCTCTCGGAAGTGGCCAAGGGCTGGGAGACCAAGAAGCCCGTCGGCAACGAGTTCAAGGTGATTTCCGGTGCCCTGACCGAGGTTGAGTCTCTGGTCGTGGCCAAAGACATGGCCAACAGGCTCGGCTCGGACAACCTGGCCCTCGATACCCCCTCGGGGAACCAGCCAGTTGCCCACGGCATCGACGTGCGGTCCAGCTACACCTTCAACTCCCGGATCTGGGGCATCGAGGAGGCCGACTGCATCCTGATTGTCGGCAGCAACCCGAGGCACGAGGCGGCCGTCCTGAATGCGCGCATCCGAAAGCAATGGCTCCGATCGGATCTGGAGATTGGCGTCATTGGCGAGGCCTGGGACTCGACATTTGAATTTGAGCACCTCGGTGCCGACCACGCGGCACTTAAGAAGGCGCTGGCCGGCCCCTTTGGCAAGAAGCTGCAGGCTGCCAAGAGACCCATGATCATTGTCGGGTCTGGCGTCACGGACCACGCGGATGCCAAGGCCTACTACGAAACGGTGGGTGCGTTTGTGGACAAGAACGCGTCCAACTTTACGACGCCCGAGTGGGATGGCTACAATGTGCTCCAGAGAGAAGCCTCGAGGGCTGGCGCGTACGAGGTGGGCTTCACGACGCCCTCGGCCGAGGTTGCTCGGACCAAGGCCAAGTTTGTGTGGCTGCTGGGTGCCGACGAGTTCAACGAAGCCGACATCCCCAAGGGCGCCTTTGTCGTCTACCAGGGCCACCACGGCGACCGCGGGGCGCAGATTGCCGACGTCGTTTTGCCCGGCGCCGCCTACACGGAGAAGGCCGGGACGTACGTCAACACCGAGGGCCGGGTCCAGACGACGCGTGCCGCTACGTCTCTGCCGGGAGCTTCCCGCAGCGACTGGAAGATTCTCCGAGCGGCGAGCGAGTTCTTGGGTGTTCCCCTGGCGTACGACGACCTCAACGCGGTGCGGGACCGCATGGTTGAGATTTCGCCTGCGTTGGCGGCCTACGACGTGGTCGAGCCGGTGGCTCTGCGGCAACTGAGCAAAGTTCAGCTGGTGGACCAGAACAAGGGATCCAAGGCCACGGGCGAGCCGCTGAAGAAGGTCATTGACAATTTCTACTTTACCGACGTCATCTCCAGAAGGTATGTCAGGGTGTGCCTTGAGGGAAATGATTTTTTATTTTCGTTACTGACGACGGGTTTGTTGCAAGTTCACCGACCATGGCGCGCTGCTCGGTATCCAAGGCCACAGGGGATCCCAGGACGAATCTGATGGCGCCTGGGTTGGAGGAGGACAGGCCGAGGGGCCAGGTTGCGTATGGGTCGTGAGGATTCTGACGACGAATGTAGGAAAAGATGCGAGGGTTTTCCAGGTTGATGCGGCTCATTCTATGTACACATACTTGAGGCAGTCAATTATTCCCTTTTTTTTTTTTTCCAAAGCAAGTCTACTCGGGATGGTATCAATTCGCTGCAAAGCTTTCTGTTTGCTCAAATTGACAGAAGAAGCCTGTGCCTGTCTGTATGAACCAGCATTACCTTGTGAGTGCAGAATCTTGTGTCTCTGATTGAATCATTTATTTTTTTTAGTCTTATTGTTTTATTCCCTTTTTGTTCTCGTCTGTTCGTCTCTTCTCTTTTCCTTGGAAAAAAAAAAGAAAGTTCAATAGCTCCAGATTTTTTTTTCCAAAAAAAAAAGAAAGAAAGAAAGAGAGAGAGAAAAGGAAAGTCCATCTAAATGCCTGTTTTCCCATCCTTCAAAAAAGGAAAAACGAAACCAGTAATCACGAAGAGAAAAAAAGCGCAAGGCGTTCATACACACGTAATCTAGTCCATCATCATCATCATCATCCATCAATCTGCATCTCCTTGTCATCGTCACCCATCATCGCCCGCTCATACTTTTCCCTAGTACGACCCACATGCTCCTCGTAGCCCTGAAGTTCTTTCATTGTCTGCCAAATCGTTTCCATGACGCCCTTGTACGCAGGCGGATGCGCTGAGAAGTCGGGCACCGAGGGAACAGGTGCAGCAGCAGCGCTCCTCCTAGCCTCTGGACTGTTGGCGCCGGCACTCGCACCAGCAGCCTCGAGGTTATTCACGAGAAAATGTATATCGTGTTCGGTCGGGACACGTCGCGGCGGGTCGTCGCGGGGATGATTCTGCTGCTGGAGCTGGATGCGCACGCACTCGCGCCTCGTTAGGGCGACAATGTTGGCCTTGACGCAAGCGGCTTGGGACTCGAGCGGGGAGGACGACGACGAGGCTTGGTCGACGACGGGCTGGGAGAAGAAGAACGGCGGGATGGGGACGAAGATGGCTGGCGCGATGGATGTGAGGGCCGGAATGGGCTCTGAGGGAGCAGGCGGAGGCGCAGGCTTTTCTGTCATTGTCGTTTTGCTGTTGCTTTTTTTTTCCTTTGCTTTTATATCTTTGTTTCGTGGTTCTTCTTTTTTTTTTATACTTTTATGACTTTCTTTGCTCTGTTGTTCCCTTTGATCTTGGTTTCCACTTTTTTTTTCGGAGATGAGCTTCGTCGTTGATTGGGATGCAGGGCGGGAATATATGTGTGTGTATGGTACGTATGTATGTATGTACACATGTTGGGCAAGGTAAAGCGGAGATTTGTTGGGTCGTTTTCTCTCTTCTCTTTTTTTTTTCCCCTTGTTGCCGCCCGTGTGTGTGTCTCTCTCTCTGTGTCTTCTATGCAACAGCTGGCGAGACGCAACATCCCGGTGTGGAACAGACCAATCACCCAAACGGGCCGATGCTCGGAAACTGCTCAAAGCGGCTTTCTTCCTTCTTCAAAAACACACACCAACCAAGGTATTTATTGCGACTACATGGAACATATCTAGTCTTTTTTCTTTGTTTTTCTACACCAATCATTGCTTTCACTTGCCCCAACGTGATGCACTTCATGATGCATTGTAGAGGACAAAAAAGAAAAGAAATCATACACAACGAAGAGGAGTAAGCGGTATTGATAACAGCATGACAAAGACTCGTCTGCTGACACGGTGACTTTGCGTCTATCAAAACTCCAAATCTATCTGATAGATACAAAGAAGCAATCCAGTCCGGTTGGCACCGCCCGAGCCTCTCCTCAAGGCTTAGTCCGTCTTATCACATCTCCTCAAAAGGACTCAACACTCGTACCCCCAAAGCTAAGCCTGGCATCAACAGGCCGATCCGGGGTAAAACGGAGCAAAACGTGGTAAACGGGAGCCACTGCGAACACTGTGCAGATGAGCCGCAGCAGTCGCATTGGCAGGGGGGAAAACCTCGTCTTGACCATGGGCAGCCTTTGACCCGGCCTGAATACAGGAGGTTGCACAGGTGCCAAATATGGGACACGAGCCGGCTTCAGCTGGACAGCGAGATATCCTGGAAGGTATCCTCGGGGTAGTCCTTGAAGGTATCCTTCGAGATATCCTTCGAGATATCCTTCGAGGTATCCTCCGGGGTGTCTTTGGACGCATCCTTGGGAGGTATCCTTCGAGGTATCCTCGTGGCGGCTTGCACAGGCAAGCTTGTTAGGGCACATGACCGTCGCTTTGCGGTCGAATGAAATGATTCTGCTCCAGCGCAGTATCTTGGCGACATGTTTCAACCACGTCGGCCAGCCTCACCTCGAGGGCACAATCTTTCGCACGTATTCCCGCGCAATCCGCAAGGCGGACCGGACCAGATCCTCCAGCCTTCGGTCTTTGCGCTTGCGCATCCAGAGTAGGACCACGGCGACCAAGACGCAGTCGACCACCAGATGCTTGAACACGACCCAGAGCATCCAACCAAACCATGCGGGGAAGCTCTTGTCTTTCTTTGATCGCCACTCCCTGCCAGTCGAGATTTGCTCCCGAAGCGCGGCCACCTCGGCAGACAGCATCGTGACGGCACGCTCCACCTTCTTCTGCCACCTGGATGGCTTTTGTTCTCCCGATGCATTGAGAGCGTCTTCGAGGTCCATCATCTTCTGCGATTGCAGTTCGGCTTCGTCCTGCTCGCTCATGGGGCTCAGCACCCTCATGGGACCCTCGGTGCCGCTGAGCGGCTGTCGAAACTGACGGGCTTCCTTCTTGCCCGAGCCGGCGGCTCTGGGAGACGAGTCGGTTGAGCTGGGCGAGTTGTGCTTGATCTGGTTCCAAACAAACTCGAGTTCGGTGACGAGCTCGATTGCATCACTGCCGACAGGTGGTGACAACGTCAGCGGCGGGCGCATTTGGCTTCAGCAGACGAAGAAGAAGGGGAAGGAGCATGGGGGCGGCGGCCGACGCCCTACCTTGTATTGGCATATCGATACATGGTGTCGATGAGCGCCTCAATGTATCTTCGCTTGGCCTCTGTTCGACTCAGGCCCTTTTGTGCGTTCCACGCATCCCACTTGTCCCTTTCCCTTTGAAGCTCCTCTGCCGTGAGGAACGGACCCGCCGTGGGCTGCTCCATGACACCGTCGACATCCCCCTCCATGGCCTGCTTGTAGAGGCCATACAGACGGAGCCGGTCAGACGACGGCGGCCGCGACGCACCCGTCTTGGGTATCTTCTTGACGGTGTTGAGCGCATGCACAAAGACGCGATCTGGAGAAGCGCTCTGGTCAACATCGGCCCGCTCAACATGTCAAAAGTGTGCCGTCAGCTACCTACCAACCGAGTCAGCCATGGCGGAAAGCGACTAGAGACGCGTGCAGCATCTGCTGCACCTCGGAGCGAGCAGTCTTTTCGAATCCGAGTCGGCACGCCCTGTTCGACGCTCTCTCTCTCTCTTTTTCTCTCTTCTCAAAAGGACCTTTGTGTTCAAAGGTGAGAGAGAGAGCCGTTTTTCCAAAACTCGCCGCGCAGCAACGGCAGGCAAGACGACCGACCGACCGACCAACCAACCAGCCCACCAACCGACCGAACCGACCGTCCAATCGCACACAGACGAAAAATCAAGAAAAATAGAGTTCACAAACAAAAAAAAAAGTAGAAAAATCTGGTTCCTTGATGTGACAAGTCGCGCCGGATGGATTCGAGGCCAAGCGTGTTGATGCGGCAAGGACGGGCTGGTTTGTTTTCTCCTCGAGGAACGCTCTCTCTCTCAGCCTCTGTCACACACACACACACCACACGCCCTCTGTCTCTTCGGGCCCTTCAGAGACAATTGGCAGGTGCGCTGCCCGTCGGGTTGTTGCCGTCGCGTCGCCGACCGAGGCAAACGATGGCAAGAAAGGCGTCGTCGTCTAGTCCCAATCCGGTCCCCCGCGCTACCTGATTGGTCTCGCTCCCGGATCGCCCCCTTTTTCCGATCTCAAGGCACAAAGGATTGGTCCGTTGTCGAGAGATCAAACAAGTTCAGCCGGCGGGGAGGAAATATCGTGCGTCGCGCATGCGCGAATGTGTGTCCGTCTCTCGCCCGGGTCGCCAGACATTTCGGCTATTTTTTTTTTTTTTTCCCTTTTCCAAGCCTAGCGCCCGTGTATTGGCTCCCTTTCACGAATTGCCCCGTTCTCCCGTCCTCCCATTCGGGCGGAGTACAGTAAACATCGTACTGTACGTGCCTCACGAGCGAGCTACGTACCTACATATACATACTAGGTATGTAAGTCATTATGCGAATGCAGCCCCAACACGATTTATTTGTGGGGCAGCCATCTTGTTCACATCGTGTATGCACCCCTTCGTGCGTTCATGTTTATTCACAACTTAGGTACGAAGGTAGAGAGTAGCTTGCAAATCCGTGTGTAGGTTACATATTAGTCATATTTGTGACGGTCAAATGCTAGCTAGCATCCTGCTACGTACCAGGAGTGCTACATCCTTTGTCTTCACCAGCCCCGAGACCAAATTGTGCAGATGCTGAGGCTTCTCCTCAACCATACGTGGTATCGGCAACTATGCAACCAAAGCCAAGTGGTGGGCCGGTCAAGAAGACAGAGAGAGACAAAGAAAGACAATGAGAGACAATGAGAGAGGGAGACGGGACTCTTCAGGACAATAATGCCTCCGTTCGCATCGCCTTCAACCATTTTCCTCGCTCAGAAAACATCTGGCAGCGCCTCCATTCATCACATTAGACAAGCCACCTTGCGGCTACTACACAGCCCGGACGACCCAACTTTGATCCGTGTCGCTTGTCCTATCCACGTCCACGCTTCTACCTGCCACTCGTACCACACCTTTGTGTCGTCCGTCTGGCGCCACATGCTGACTTGGAGTTCCGTGTCTGCAGGAAAGGAAATGGGTTCCTGCGAAAAAGGTCAGCACATTGTGCACAGCACAGCACAGCACAGTCGACGTCAAGTAGAGTAGACTGGATGGAGGCGACAAGATTTCTCTCCGGCACGAACCTTGAGTGGAAAGAAGATGGGAAACCAGGAAATCATGTCCCTGCTCTTCTCGTCAATACGCTCCGGGTGCGTGCTGATCTCGACTCTCTGTCCCCTGCACCTCTCCAGCCTGGACTCGTAAAGCGTCGACTCAAAGTAGCCTGCCAGGCCGTGCGTGACGCCCGGCTTTGGGCAGACAAAGGTGACGTGGCAGTATCGTGAGTTGTGATCATTGGCTCCTGCAGCGCCGACCATGCTGCCGCCGCCTCCACCCATGATGCCTCCCGAGCGCCTGGTCTCGATGTGCTGCAACGTCGACTCGGGAATCGGATGAGAAAACTCCCACGCCTGCTGGAACCGCGGGTGATGGGGCACCTTTTGGCTTACAAAGTCGAGGGCGAAGAGCCGGACAACCCACGGCGTGCTAAAGGCCGTGGCATCCGTTGCGGATCGCGCCAAGATGTCCCCGTACAGCTTGGGTGTGGAAATCGGGCTCATGTAAGCCGTGTACGAGTGTGGGATGGAGATGCCGTGCGGCTTGGCCATGACGTGCTGGATCCCGTCCAGGCACTCGGGCGACAGTTCGTTGTCGCCAAAGGATCCGAGGAGCTCGGATACGAGTATGTCCACGCGACCGTACACGGTGCCTGTCTCTGGTGACCGGGATACGACGGGGCCCTTCCAGGCTCGCATGTCTGTCTTGACAATGTTGACCTTGCCCCCCCACAGCAACTGGTTCTGTCGAACAAGGTAGACGTAGGCGTTGGGGTTCTTTTCCACCGCCCACACCTCCACATTCATCTTGGTGAGCTCGGCTGCCCTGAGAGCACGCGAGACCAGGGGGCCTCTTCCGGATCCGGCAACAGCAATGACGACCGTGCCTTGCTTTGACGTTGGTAGATCTAGTTCCTCCCACTCGGAAAGTGCCTCAATCACAGCGGCTTCGTACTGGTCGTACTTGACGGGATCACCTTCGAACACTTCGTAGGTTGCCGATTCGAGATTGTCGGACAGTGGCTGCAGGGGGGACTGGAGCCAGTCCTGAAAGCTGGTCAGGGTCGGCGACTCGAGGGCCGTCGGCGACGGCTGCTGGTTTTCCAGCCACTGCAGGTATGCCATGTGAGCATCGGCGCCAGGCCGAGTCTGAGGTTCATGAGAAGCGGCCGGGCTGTGGGCAGCCGCTAGGCTTGGGAATTCCTCGTCAGTCAGTGGCGGTCGGGAAGCAGCCGAAAGCATAGCAGCGTCGTGTGCTTTGAAGCTTGATGCATCCGGACCAACATCGCACAAGAGAATCCAAGGCAAAGCCTTCAATTTCATGAAGCTGAAAATCATGGCCTGGTGATGCTTTGACAGGGATGGATGGCCGCCTTGATTAGGTCGGAAGACTCCTGGTCCGATTGTCAGATAATGCAACGGCTCCGCAAACCATCTATTTTGGAGGTCCTTTTCCGGCATGACCCTCGGAACCTGAAGCGCTGCGAGAAGGAGAAGAAAGAAAACAGGTAGGCAGTCAGTACTTTGCACAACGAACAGCAGGAGACACCGCTCGCTCTCGTCACACACATACCAACGGAAAGGCGTAGACTGTATTCGCAAAAGCTCCTCACATGATGCCAGGATGACCACGCATCAAACAAGTCAATCTCCTTGTTCACTGTCCGCGTGGCAGCTTTCTGCGAGTCGAGCGAGGAAAGCGTGTCAGCCGAGTCCCCGAGCCCTGGCTCTCGATACATGGGCATATGGATTAAGAAGGCCAGGGAGCTTCCGATGGCGAGGGCCTCCTGAATCGCCCGGGAATATTGCGCCAAGGCCTGGCTTCCGCCATCCTGCGAGGCGTCTTTTGCCGGGCCGGGGATGATGATGGTCCTCACCCCGCAGAAATTGGCGTAGTTGATTTCGAGATTCAGGACCTGGCGTGAGACGCTGACTACAAACGGGTTCGACGAGCACAGATCAATCCACGGGCTTACGTACGCCGCATAAGTGTTGACCGTGGGGGAAGGGAACAAGCCGGTGTCATGCGGTGTCAAGGGCAGAATGATGGGGTCAGCGCGCGACGCGGTACCAGAGCTCGTCGGGCTTTCCGCGCTCCTCTGCAGAAGCTCCAGGTGATCCGAGACCAATCTGAAGACTCTGGCTTTGAAGTGGCTATTTGTCACGGGCGTGGTTGCGAAGTGAAACTTTGACCGGTCGCGACGTTAGATGGACGCGCGACGACAAGGCCCGGATGAGCAGCACTTACACCCCGGTTGAGAAGATAGCCGTACTGCAGCTCGGTCAGAGGCACGTCCAGGGATGAGTGGTGCTTTCCAACATGGAACCTCGGCCGTTGGGGGCCGAAGGTGTCGTCCATTCCCATGCCATCATGGGCCGAGGACATGCTTTAAGCCCTTCAGCCGCTTTTGTCCGGCTTTTGGAAGTCGAGACGAGATGGAGGGGTCTTTTCCCTTTTGACGTTCAGGCGTCCCCTGGGCCGAAATATGGCTAGAGAAAGTCTCTCGCAGCCATGAAAAGGTGTTGTGCGGACTTGTGGCGGGCTGGGTAAGATTGGTGTTGCTGGTCACGCTCAATTTTTATCTTTATTTTATTTTTTCCAGTTTTTTTCAAACCACAATTTAAGGGCTGGGTCGGGTCGTCGTTCGGCAGAAGTGGAAGTGCACAGTATGCGCCGATTCATGTGGAAAAGGCTGGGATGAGATGTCTGGACCAACTCCATTTCCAAGCTGATAAACCCCAACTCAATTCGCATGTTTTCGCGCAGGAGAAGATGGGAAACACGTGGTTTGCATTTCCCTGAGAAAGTATGTCAAGGTTTCTCTTTGGGTAAACTCTTGCATCCAATGAGCTGGCACAGTGATTTAAACGTCTGGTCTCTCTACTTGCACACTGTACACTATTCTCGTGGTGCCTTATCGATAAAGCCTTTTTCTCTTTCCCGCCAAAATCTCAAAAATGTCCATACATGCTTCCATCGCATGCCACCACCAAGACACCAAACCCTCAGTACCTAGACTCATCGCCCGCTCATCCCGGCCTCCGTGCCCCCCCCCCCCCCTTCATTCCCGCTCGCCTGAGAAGCATGTCCGATAATCACGATTCCAGGGCCAGCAAACGCGGCAGCGCCGACGAAGAAGACAGTTCCAGGAAGAGGTCTAAAATGGGCGAGGAAAAGTACAACCCGTACCTCGCTCACTTGAGCCAGGACGGCATGAATGGCCACACTGATGTGCTATCAGCAGGCACGCCTCTGGCAAACTTTAAGCGTCGCGCAACTACCGCTGCTCAGGCCGCCAGTGCAGAGGATTCTGCTGACAATCCCTTCACGGGCAAGCCGCATTCTCAACAGTACTTTAAGATTTTAGCAACGAGAAGAGACTTGCCCGTTCACAAACAAAGGTAGGGATGTCACGAGCACTTTCTGCTGGTGTGGCGATGCGATTGATCGGGCAGTTTACTGACGTTTGGTTCAATACAGGCAGGAATTCCTCGACAAGTATCATTCCACGCAGATTCTCGTTTTTGTCGGTGAGACGGGCTCGGGGAAAACCACCCAAATCCCTCAATATGTCGTTTACGACGAGCTGCCCAAGGTCACTGGCAAGCTTATTGCCTGCACGCAGCCCCGACGAGTGGCTGCCACATCTGTGGCACAGCGTGTGGCAGACGAGATGGACGTGACTCTGGGAGAAGAAGTCGGTTACAGTGTCCGATTCGACGACTGCTCGGGCTCCAAGACGATGCTCAAGTACATGACGGATGGGATGCTCTTGCGAGAGGCCATGCACGACCACGACATGTCTCGCTACAGCTGCATTATTCTTGATGAGGCCCACGAACGTACTCTGGCAACCGACATCTTGATGGCGCTTCTGAAGCAGATTGCTGCTCGAAGAACCGACTTGAAGATCATTGTCATGTCTGCCACCCTAGATGCCCAGAAATTCCAGAGGTACTTCAACGACGCTCCGCTGCTGGCGGTCCCAGGTCGAACATATCCAGTTGAAATTTTCTATACCCCCGAGCCGGAGAGAGACTATGTCGAGGCAGCCATCCGAACGGTGCTGCAAATCCACGCATCCGAGGGTGAGGGCGATATTCTCCTCTTCCTGACGGGTGAAGACGAAATCGAAGACGCCTGCCGCAAGATCAGTCTCGAAGCCGACGAGTTGCAACGAGAAGTGGATTCAGGCCCGCTCGTCGTCTATCCCTTGTACGGAACTCTACCGCCTCATCAGCAACAGAGAATCTTTGACAAGGCTCCGCCGCCTCTGAGAAAGGGTGGCAGGCCCGGCCGCAAGGTCATCGTGTCGACCAACATTGCCGAGACATCCTTGACCATTGACGGCATCGTCTACGTTGTCGACCCCGGGTTTAGCAAGCAGAAGATTTACAACCCCCGCATCCGAGTCGAGTCTCTCCTCGTGTCGCCAATCTCAAAAGCCTCGGCGGCCCAGAGAGCCGGACGTGCCGGCCGTACCAAGCCCGGGAAATGTTTCCGGCTGTATACGGAAAAGGCCTTCAAGAAGGAGCTGATTGAACAGACGTACCCCGAGATCCTGCGATCAAACTTGGCCAACACCGTCTTGGAACTGAAGAAGCTGGGCGTCGAGGACTTGGTCCACTTTGATTTGATGGATCCGCCGGCGCCCGAGACCATGATGAGAGCGCTGGAAGAGCTCAACTACCTGGCCTGTCTCGACGACGACGGCGAGCTGACGACGCTGGGGGGTCTGGCGTCCGAGTTCCCGCTAGATCCTTCCCTGGCCGTCATGTTGATCTCGTCGCCCGAGTTCTACTGTTCCAACGAGATCCTCTCGGTGACGGCTCTCCTGTCGGTTCCCCAGATTTTTGTTCGGCCGGCCAACAACCGAAAGCGTGCCGACGAAATGAAGTCGCACTTCAGTCATCCTGACGGAGATCACTTGACCTTGCTCAACGCTTACCACGCGTTCAAGGGCCAGGCCACGTCTGATCCCGAGGGCGTCAAGCAGTGGTGTCACGAACACTTCCTGTCTTTGCGTCACCTGTCCAGTGCAGACAGCGTTCGGGCCCAGCTCAAGCGCATCATGGAGACGCACGGCCTAGAGCTCGTCTCCACCCCGTTTGAAGACAAAAACTACTACACCAACATTCGCCGAGCTCTCCTCGCCGGCTTCTTCATGCAGGTCGCCATGAAGGAGAGCTCGGGCAAGGTCTACCGCACCGTCAAGGATGACCAGGCCGTCATGATTCATCCTTCCACCGTGCTGCGGACCGACTTCGATTGGGTCCTCTACAACGAGTTCGTCCTCACATCGAAGCAGTACATTCGCACCTGTACAGGCATTCGACCCGAGTGGCTTCTGGTACGTCACGTCATGTCATGCCTTGCAACTTGGCACCTTCCCCCTTTCCACCCTTTCTAATTTGCCCTCTCCTACATTTTGTCCTCTTTTGCCCCTGCCCCCTTTTTTTTTCCCTGGCCAAAGACAGAATAATGCCTTCAAAATCGCCAAAGACTGATTTGATGTAAATAGGAAATTGCACCCGTCTATTACGACCTCGACACGTTTGAGCAGGGAGACGTCAAGAGATCTTTAGCCAGGGCTGCAGAGAAGAAGAGGAGAAAAGAAGCCATGAAGATTAGGCGGTGATGGTCCCCCACCCAGCTGCATGAGCAGTTGTCATCTGCCTCTCCCGGCCATATCAGTTGATCGTGATATCATGGTCGGGAAAGGAAGAAAGGAAAAAAAAACCAAAGGGCGAACGTTTCGATTTCAAATGTAGAGTACTCTGTACAGGGTTTGCTTATTGGCGCCACGTTGTCATAGCGTTGCAGAGGTACAAGATGCACTTCACCTTTCATCCTGGCTGGCTCAAAGCCACCATTCTGCCACTGTTCCCATCGTAGACAGCAACATCTGGCTTCAGGCGCACAAAGGAACCTGGTGCGGAGATTCCAGATGGTGTCTTGGAAAGCCACCTGGTCTGCAGCCCGCCAAATACAGGAGGTAATTGCGCGAGTCTCGTGCCTGTTTGCGCTGGCAAGCAGTACGCAACCCGGCATGATATATTGCATCCCCGGGCTCTGAAAAACCTGGCTATTGACCGTCATGCAAAGCGGATCTGACTACTGTAGCCCACCACTCCTCTCCACAACATGGTGAGACACGCTTCCTGGGAACAGCAGACGTCATTTCGGCCAAGTTCATCGGCCAATCGTTCATTGCAACTCATGACAGGATCTCCAGGTTAAATAGGCCGTTCAGGTGGTGGGCGGACGGCAGTGGATGATCCCATGTCCCAAATGCATCTCGGATAGTTGCGGAACCATGGTCCGTGTCTCAGCTATGGGCGGCGGGAAAGGTTCATCAACCCCGGAGCCAGCCTCCGGGAACGCAAACCTGGAGAATGCGCTTGGTCCTTATCTGTCAGTCGTGCGTGTTCGCCTGGCCTGGCCACGTACGGTGGGGGAGAAATATATCGATGCAGGCGATTGCGGTTCTGTCGGGCTGTCGAGCGCTCAGAAAGGCTTGCGGATATTCATTCTTCAACCACTGCTAAGACGAAATGTTGCCATTTGCGGACCACTTCACGGGGCTGGCAGCGCGTGGTGCTGGCTGTCCGGTTTTAGGCAGAGCGATTCTCGCCACTCACAAGAGCTTCGACCATGAGCCGGTCGTTTTTGGGGCGTCTCCTGGCGGATGTGACGCGGACGTCATTTCGAGTCCCTGGGAAAGAAATTTTGTTGAGAATTACTGCCCAATGTCCTTGGATGTTCTCGTCAACACCGACACTGAGCCGAGGAGTTGTCGCTGTCTCTCCCTCTCCTTCTTCTCTCTTCCTCTTTTTGTCTCTCTCCCTTGTTCTCTCGCTCTTTCTCTCGCTCTTTCTGCGCCAAGCCACTCGACAGTATGAAAATGAACCCACGTGGCCGAATGAAGAGGATCGGCTGAGCCATCCCGTCTTTGGCACCCGGGGAGAGCAATGCGGGTGGGCCTTCATGCAAGCACTGTGATGTCCTTTTGTGACGCAGACATCATTTGAGACAAAGCTGAACTCCGCGAAGCTGTTTGTTTCTGTATGTCTCCGAAAAAAATCCTGACCAGAGAGAAGGCCGTCGAGAAACATCGCAGTCCCGGCATCTCGGCAAGACAAAGATTCATGTTAATGAACAGATCTAATTGGAGCTTCCGGAAGGCCGAGAACCACCAAGTTGCCATGCTGCCCACGGTGGGATCGAATGACCCGCGTACTTTCTCATGTGCCTTGTTGCGTAATGAAACGATGTTTCGTGGAGAAATCAGCTTTCAAGCGCTTCAGGCACGTGAGATGGGGGCTCTCACAAAGGGGTCCTTTGCTGAACACCACCGTCGACAAGTGAACAATGAAGGCGCCTCCCACCTTGTGCACATCGTCTCGCATCACAATACAACAAAGCTCCCGGCGCCCGCTGATTCTGATCTCGATGAAAAACAAGTCGGTGACTCAGCAAGTCAACATGAAAATCGTTTCACGGGCCTCATTTGAAGTCCCTTGGTGTGCCAGGATGCCCCTAGGATGCTCCCCCAAAACTTGTTGCCTCTTTGGGAAATATGCCCCAAATGGTCGACTTCCTCCTGGTATATCCGTCCGCTGATTCAATGTAAGGCATTACCCAAGACACGGCAGGAGTCTTGACTGGGAGTAAGGTGACGCTAGTATTGCGACGCTGCGGCGCTCAGCGTTGGGGTCAGAAAGGCAGCTCACATACATGTATACATATGTATATGTGTGTGAGCTGCCGCTGATCAACAGCCAGAGCTCTGTGGATCGAGACACATGCCCGGACTGTTTTTTCACTGCTCACATCTCGGATACGCGTCAGATCCGTTCGATGACGTGGCAGACGATTGTGACCGAAAGCAAATTTGCTCCAGTCAGTATAGAGAGGAAACCAAGATTTGGACGCCTTCCCAGTCTATCATGAAATGGGTGCGGCGTGAGCAATCTGCGATATTTGACTTCCCAACTAAAACTTCATGGCGCAATCTCAATCAGTGCGTCATTCTGCAGGATTTGGGAGCGACAGCCTGCTGAAACCAACCGCAAATGCTTGGCCGCGTAAATCTAGCCAACCCCGCAGACTTGCTAGGAAAATCCTCGGCCATGAGAGCTTGCAGGCAGCGTCATGAGGGCTCAAAGTCGCATGCTCCTCTATTCGTCTGATCCGAAACTGTGCTCCGACCCTTGCGACGTGAAAAGGCGCTTGGCCTGATGTTCAAACGCAGTAGCGCCGTGTCTCAATTTTCTGAGCCATATTTGCGATTCATCTCTGCGTTCTCGATGACTGCTTGCCAGCAAAGATACGTAGGGCGGCAGGGGATGTGGCCGTCGAGTCCCTGGATGTTGTAACTGCCACTCGAAAACGATTCATTTACCCAGAAGAGACAACAAGAGGGCGCAGGTTTGTGTCGCAACAGAGACTTCGATCGGCCTCTGCAGCCATCCCAAACGTCAATTGGACATTTTGGTCCGTGATGGTAGGGTAATAGCTGCATAGGATAGGTTCTGGGCCTGTTTCATTAATGTCCGATGCAAACCGAGATTTTCATGTGAATCATGCCTGCCTTTGCGAAATGTTGCTCGACAAAAGTTGACCGCCATGGCAAAGAAACATCTCCTTTGCCCGATGTCCAACTTGCACAGGCTCTCCGCTTATGTCTCCGGGACAGTCGTATCTTCTCACCACAATCTAATCCGACGATCATTGCGGCTCCTCAATAGCACGCTGTTGGCAAGGATGTTGGCAAAGTTCAGGCCAAGAGATGAAGAAGCAGATGAGGTGGATCCGTCAGGATGGTGCGTTGGGGGTTCTTCACGCCGCGATCCGGGATGTCAGTCCTGAAGGTCGATCATAGAGGTCTCTTGCGTCGAATCCTCTTTCATTCCGCTCAACTCGTCGGCGCTAATCTTCCCACCTCCCAATTCCTTATTCAATACAAGGGCGGTCCTTGTTTGTCGGAAGCACGGGCTGTTGACGTGGAGCGTGTGGAGGATGCATCGCAGCTTGCATCTAGACAGCATGGGTCCTGGTCGGAAAGCACCCTGCTTATCTTAAGGTCACTGCGCGCTTTCTGGCCACTCGAGCGTAGATGTTTCCATGTAGATGTTTCCGTCATGGCCCCCTGTCCAGTGTTCAGATTGTCCTTGCTGACCTTGTCCTTGCTGACCCGTTCTGGTCCGCTCAGACGATGAATCTCTGGTTCTGCTGAGGGTGGTGTCGATGGTAATGGTAGTGTTCCATGGCCTGTTGCGAGCGTGTTCAAAGTCTGAACACACATAATCGATTTGGCCGAAACAAAATACAAATCCATGTCAAATTTTGGACCTTAACCGAGCCTGGATTGGTATAAAAGCATCGAATCAGTCTTGACCGTGTAAATGAGTCTCTAAAAACATCTGTCTGAATCAAACAGATTATTTGATGTTCATACCTTTGCCTCCCCCAAAAAGCACCAAGATCCAACCGGAGGCTTTCAGGCTTCACCTCAAGAATGTCCGAATTTTATCGATATCCTTGCAAGTACAGATATCTGTACAACTGTCCCAACTGGGTGTGGATAAACAACACGTCTTGTACAACTTGCCTTGTATGTGCCTGGAAGATCGTCACCAACTGGGTGGGGGAATGACGCTGACCCATTCGCAGGCCCATGGACGAGACAGCGACAAGTTGAAGCCGCCCTTCCACCGGTTCGAACTCATGGTTTCAGGCAGCACTCTGCAGCGCTCCTCCGCGGAAGGCCCAGCCTGCGAGAGTCTTGGTCTGCAACTGGATATGGCCCAACCTCACCCAATTCTGCCACTTTCCGATGCCGGACGTGAGGTAGACTCGGCTTTGTCGGTGGCAAATGGAGAGAACGAGATTCATCACGCCCGTGATTCGACGGTGCATGACTAACAATGAAGTCGGCTCGCCGTCGGACGTCGTTCTATCCGAGGCGAACTGAGAAGGAGCTGTGTTGGGTCTGGCTGTCCAAGTTGGCTGATCTGGTGTGAAGGAACTGGATGTAAATTCTTTCGACGCACTTCCATTTCACTTTAGTGCAAAAGAGGATAGCACGCCCCTCCATGACCAACAGCGCGCCTGAAATGTGGCCATGCCCTCAATGGGTCCTTGTGAAACGTGAGCATGTACGTGCAATATGTATGTATGTACTCCGTATGTCGTGGCTCAATACGCTTTCGGAGACTTTTTGTGTGCGTCTGGGACGGGCGCCGGTAAATGTTGTGGCAACATTCCACCATGTGTATTCTTTATTTTTTGCCCAAACCGGCCAGACTCCGGCCAGGCTGAGACGCTTCCATATAAAAGGACCTGATTTTCATTTATTGAGTGTTGAAAAGGAGCATTTGCGGAATGAGGGGTCCTCGAATAGCTAGGTCAACTGGTGAAGCAGCTGTTAGCACTCCTGCGCGACAAATCGCTGGTTATCACAATGAGAAATGTAATTTGAATGAGGTGCCCTCTCTTCATCTCATCTGCTGAAACTTCGGAAAGCGCCAAAGGTTGTAGGGCGCAGTCTCGGAACGAGCGGCGAGCTCTCACTCAGCACATTGACTATCGTCTTATTTCAGTTTTTCGCCAATGTCTGGAATTGGCGATTTCCAAAGAGTGCAGACCTCGAGGCTGACGGCGGGGCACAAGGGCCAGAATCCAGTCATTCAAAACGCTCTTCGGTGAAAACCAGACAAGCCTTGACATAAAAAGACAGTCGTCTGTCTACACAGCTGCTTGCTTCCATCTTGGCAATGCGAGTCTGCGAGCCCGATGGCGACATCTTGGCTCTTGCCAGTGCGCAAAGAGCCCCACAGTCGTTTTTCAGGTAGGTACGAAGGAGCTGTTGCCTCCAAAGTCAAACGAATAATGCAGACGTGCATGGGTGTGCTAGAAATTTGATGAAAATGGGAGCGGAAGCGGAACCGAAAATCATGGTCTCACTTGGTGAATGCTCGATTGATCGCTGGATTGTATCACATCTTGGCACATGAACGGGTGGGCGAGCGAGTTGTGGACATTCTGCATCAATACCTACATATCTACGGAAGTCTGATAAATTCACGTACATATGATAGATGCTGACCCAAAGTGGACCGTGGTCCAGTCGAAACAGAGTCAGGACCTGGAGGCTTGAAACTTCGCGGCTCAGGCTTCCCCAATATCTTCATTGCGGCGTGCCACGGCCCGCGTACAAATGTATGGCATTTTGTCCGGCAAAGATCGTAGTGAAAGCAGGGTGTGTGGGGTTCCGAGGGCTTGATGCAAATGCTGATGGGAGGACAATATTCAATCGGTCGATACTTTGACGGCACTGACAATGTCCCCGGAAAATTCAACGACATAACGCCTAACAAGCATGGATTCGAAATGCTAGAGTGTTAATGATGCAACCAGGCCTGCTATGGATAGAAGGACAGCAGTGAATGTCGGGAACGTAATATGTGCTGCCAGGCTCCCCTTGTCTCCAATGCCGAAGGGTAGGCCTTGGTTCCCGAAAGTCACATTCTGGGGTACCGTGCTGTTTATGCAGTGTCCGTTGGCGACGTCAAGGTTGGTTAGATCATCTGGAACTTTGAAGAACATGTAGTTTTCCTGCGGGATTCCCTTGAAGCCCGACGTGTCGTAGGGGAACTTGTCGGCGGAATCTGTGGCACTCGTATTTCGCAGAAGTATGCAAGCTACTTGACCGGGATAATCTTTGTACATGGCTGGATATGCTACCATGACGTCATGGTTGCTCGTATCAGCCACGAGAATAAATTTGCGCGAGGGAAATGTTTGAAATATCTTGTCCAAAAGAAACCGGCGAATATGTAACGTTGCTGTTGTATCCGAGAAGTTGAGAGGCCTCGTGTCAAAGGACCCCAAAGGATATGCCTTATAAATAAAGTCCATGTAATTTCTTGTTATCTGCTCCGGCGTGGTGGTCAGGTAGTGAAAATGCATGTTGTTGATCGACGCAGACCAATTGGCATAGATTTGTGGCATGTTAATCCACGGCATGAAGGGACGCGCAAAGGTGTTGAGGAGTCCCTCCTTTGGAGCGTAAATTTTCGTGACTCGCAAGATGTCGTCAATATCTGAAACGACTGTCAATCCGGTTGGAGGCACCAAGTATGCGGTTGCGTTACCCGAGTTCGTCCCGTTAGTATACACATTGAGCGTTTGAATCTGAGATGTTTCGTTGCCCGGTGCCATGTGCCCACCATCAGGTCCAGTTGTGTTTCGGAGCTGCACGAATGCATCAAAGTCGCCCTCAACGGTGGTATTGTACGGCATCCCAATGGTCTGCCCGCCGCCTTTCTAAACATCGTGAATGGTGAGCCACATTTCCGTCAAGGTGGAGAATCTGCTGAGCATCGCTTCTTACAGCATTGACCGCGCCGCCAGTTGCATTGGTCGTGACAGCAACGTCATTCACCAAGCTTACTGTCACGTTTCGATTGGGTTGCTGCACGACGAAAATTGACCGCGTAACGTTTCGAGCTTGGTCCTGCTCTGACGGTTGCAGATCCTTCACACTTGTCCCGACCAGGAAAACGTTGGCCAAGTCGTCGATTTTGCTTTGCGATACATTGGGCAGTTTGTACACGTTGCCGTGGATCCGTAGATTCCAGCCATTGTTGGTCCAGTTACCATAGGATCTTGTCAAGGTCAGCCAATCACATGATCAGGATGCACTTGTTTCCACAGGTGCTTTATTCGTTGTGTTCGGTTTGTATCGATCGACACTTACGGCAGGTTCAGAACCTGGGTAGGCTGGGCATTCAAGTCCGTGCTGGATATGCCAAGCGACTTCTCCACCGCTGTTCCCGTTGCAAAGCCGTGGGGGAAGTCAAGGATGTCCGAGTCGACAAATGAGGAGATTTTGCTTTCGACGCCGCTGGCCACACTTTTGATGTCGTCGCCCAAATCCCGCCGTTGCAGGTCCAAAGCAGCCGTGGCGACAGGAGCTCTCTCGACGACGGCATTTGCGGCTGGGCCAGTTTGGGTTGGCACAAGTGGTCCCGAGGGAACCGATTGGCCCAGTGTACCACAGGCGACAAGCAAAAGGGCAGCTCTCATGACTGTCGTGGTTCTCTGCAGGGCAGAACACAACGAGCGACTGTGTTGGGACAGACAGGTGTTGGGACAGACAGGCCTACAAATACTTAAGGGATGCTACACGCAAAATTACACCATTGAAAAAAAAAGCGCGTTCGTCATTGGTCGGATCACGCACGTTGTTCCTTGTTCCTGCACATGGTGACATCACTCTGCAGGACAGACCGCGTGGCCAGAAGGGGTATAGCCGATGCCACTCAGATCACTCGCACACATGCAAAACCAGTTTTTCTCGGTCAGAAGCTGGGAAAACAAGTCCTAAATGGCTGATTGATGACTGATTGAACGGTCTTGCTTTGTCAGGCCCGTCTGCAATTGAGTAAACAAATCCCTTGTCAAAATGAAACCCACATGCAAGTTTCCAAGGCTACCCCCATTCTTCCATTCTGGTTACTCGGAGTGAGTGCGAGCGTGATGCTTGCTCCCTGGTCAGTAATCAATATCGTGAACGAAAACACCAAGGCCGGAAGCTGAAATCGAGAGCTGAAGTCGAAAGCCCGACCCCAATCGCTTTTCTCCTATCTGCAGCCCATCGTCAGCTTCTCACTTTGGCTTCATGGGCACAGGGTGGACAGGGTAGACTTATCCCCTCGCCGCTGAGGGGGTTGTTCTCCCACCATTGCTGGCACAAGAACAACCAGGGCTGCCAATTCCATGTGGTCTGCCCTCTCGAACCAAGATACGGGCCTGCAGCGCCCGAGCTACTTGGAGACGACTGACGGATCGTCGACAATGCCAGACAAGCACAAGACTTTGACTCCAACTCAAGATGGGTCCTGACACTGCGTTCGAATACCAACAGCTGATCAACCAAGTGCCATCAACCGGAAACTTGGAGGCCATCGCATAATGCGTCTCTCGGAGACATCATCCACATCTCAAGCAGCCAAGACGAGACTTGTTGCTTCGATAAGCTGTCACTCCTTCTGTTTGTACCTGGCTGCCAACAAGGACTAGTTTTTGTGTCCTCTCCACTACTGCTTGCCGCGAAGCAAAGGAGGGCTGCAACGCGTGAACAAAAACATCCATAAAAACCACGCTTTCGTCTCGGTCCCCTCCTCTCGGTGGGAATTACGAGGAAAACTGTTTAGAACCGAAGGAGGCTTTCAACAGGTGACTGGCGTCTTCCATCATTGCAGCGATGCGCCGCAAAGGCAAGTTAATGCGCGTGGCCGGGCTTGATGCACGCATCACATAACCGTCGGTTATTCCAGCTATGGTCCCAAGAGCGGGTCGGACGAGAGACAGTCTAGATCTCTGGTGGCATGGTTGCTTGGACTGCATCACGAGGATCCGAGAGCAGGTCGAGACTGGCGAAGGCTTGCATCAATCAAATGTTTCTGTTTGTAGCCCCAAGCCCCCCGCTTCACCCACAACAGCGGCGAGTGATTCCGACGAGGCAAGACTCGGGCTCCTTTGTCGGCAAACGAAGCATTCGGACTGATCGTATGTAGCCAAATCTCAGCTCAACTCTTCATGCCGAACCGAACACACACATCAGCTGCGCCTTGCAGCACGTATGCATTACCAGCCTAGAGTCGAATGTGATATCCTGCGCGGCTCCGACGGCATCTTTGGGTCCGCCCAAAATTGGCCAGCGTCCTAGTTCCAGTGGGTAGGGCCGACGGCGCCTCAGCGTTGAGGCTTTTCACCTGACGGTGCTATCCTTGCGGGCCATGACATCCTTCCTCTCGCGCACCAGGCGGTGACTGGACAGCTTCCTTCGTCCGTCAGCCCCTTCAAGCCCTGCATCAGCCAAATCACTTTTCAGCGGGTGGCAGATTCGGAACCATCATGGGCGTAAAAGACGATTGAAGCGACTTGACGCAAAACTGAAACCAGGTTTTATCTTAGGGTTAAGTTCCGAAACCCATTCGCCCCGGCTGGGCTGTGTCGTCTGGTTACAGACGACGAAATCGCACGACAAACCCACGTACTGCATTCAATGAGAGTCTGTTACAGTCTCAGGAGCAGCATGCCGTGGATGAACAAGCCCGGGAAGGGGGGTCTATGATAGACATTCCTTGCGGAAAATGAGAATTCGGGAAACTGTGAGGAAGGCATTGCGAGGATTTCAGCGCTTGATCGTGATAAGTGAAACCAAGCGCGAAGGAGTGTTGCGAATCAAGGGCGGGAATAAGTCAACTTGGTGAGCTGCGAGTCCCAAGAGGTGGCTTGCAGAAGGCAGAAAGACCTCCATTCGATCTACTTTGAAAGATGAGAGAAGACAACGAGAAGTGCAAGGCAGAGGAGTGCACATAAATACCTAGACGAAATTCGCGTTTGTGTACGCGACGCGTTGGCACGTGACCCGACCTTGTAATAATCGGTGCAAGTGTCACAGTGTGTATGTGTACTGTACCTATCCGGGGCTTCAGTAACACCCGTGCCAAGAAAGTCAAGTAGAGTTTCTGACGAACGTTCTCAACGTTTCACCCAAGAGGTGCATCAAGAGCGCCGAGCAGCTCCCGACTGTCAGGCCAGAAATGGCCGAGTCATCACATTCGCCAAATCCGGGGCGGAAAATCAGCCTGGAAATTGTAGAGGCAGCGAAAATCGCGTTCGAACCATCAACCAGTCCAGAAAGTCGTGAACGCAATATCAAAGAATTCAACGAACTCATTGACAAGTATGCTCAGCTGGTCAATCGGCATTGGATCACGAAAAGGCTGACAATTGGCAGAACTGAGGCTTGGGTTCTTGTCCCCATCCTGAACTCCCTCATCAAGCCCAATGCGCTTCCGACATGGCTTAGAGAGCCGTTTTTGCAGATCCTGTCGACGGCTCCGACCAGGTCCGGTGGAGTTCGCGCCACCATAGAGTTCATTTTCTCTGTTCACCCCAGCAGCCAGCTGGCCGCAGTAGATGCCCAAAAACCTCAGAAGAATGGCGCGAACATCACTCACGAGGCTATAGCTGTTGCGACCAGGCTTTTGTCAACTGTGCCGGCTGCTCTGAGCCCCTCAGAATGGTTCAACGGTCTGGCTCCCCAGCTTCTGCGCCTTCTTGATGGCGGCGACGGCCAAGATTTGGCAAAGGCCGCCGCACAGGTGGTTGGCTTCGGCATCTTGGGAAAGAAGCACACTGGTGCTCCAGGTGAGTCATCTCAGCCAGTGGTCTCAACATCGTGGATGCTGACGGAAGGTCAAGGAGCCCCGGGATGGATCGCTTTTGTGCAGCCTTTACTGGAACAAATCAATCCTTCGCTCAAGATGAGCGCGGGTGGCTGTTCGGGCACGATAACTGGGCAAGGTGAAGAGGTGGTCAATCTCACTCAGAATAGAGTCCTCACCTCCGCCGATGGGCTTTCAACAGCACTCAAGCGGCTTCACATCCTCATACTGTCGAATCCGTCTCCAGGACTCTGCAAAAGAGTGTTGAGGCCGGTGCTAGTACAGTTATGGGCGCTTACTGCCATTCCGAATCAAGGCAAAACTATTTCCCAGCAATACTCCGATCCAGCCAAGAACCTCTTGCAGACTTATCTGCGGCTGTTCGGTGAAGCTGAGACTATTCACCTCATAATTCAGAACATGTTCTGCTCGGGCTCTGCCAGGGACTCGGTAGACACATGGAGATATCGGGTCGTCGAGGAATCGGTCATCGACGCTGTTGCTGCATCGAGCCCGCTAGTTTCGGATACTGTTCTAGATCTACTCGAAGTCGAAGCCAGAGCAAAGGAGCTAGCGCTGCTCGTCATTACAACTCGCTCCAACGACGAATTATCCAGCATCTTTCTTTCTCTTCTCCGACGATGGGCCATTTCTGTGGGGCAAAGTCATACTGATACTGGAATAACGTTCAATGATGTCTCCAACACCTCTACCGTTCAGGGCATGGCTGAAGTGGCTATTCTGCAGGAGTTGATGGAGCTTGCACCGGAGAAACTAGTCAATCACTTTGACCAGCTTCTTGACATCCTATGCGAGATCCTCAGAGGCAACGAGCGCTCCCCTCTTGGGGAAGACATTGTCTCGATCGTGCTGAGCCTTCTAAACCTGGTCGTCACGGCCGCGGGTTTCCAAGTCTCGGATGTTCCTCCGGAACAGTTGCGACTTGTCAAAGAGTCTCTTGACGCAATAGGACGCTCAAGAAATGAAGAGGTTGCAGGCACAGCGAGGAACCTGACGCTGCTGCTCAAATATCGAGACGTGATTGAAGCGCCATCAACGGAGATGTCTTCTGCTCCGTCGACCAGACTTGTCGAAGAGAAAAAAGCGTACGACCTAGCCATGACATATATTACGGGGGGCTATGGAAATCCTCCACCCGTTGTTTCTGAAGGACTCGACATGCTTTCCACCTTGATATTGGTCGGGAGCCCAGTCTTGGACATCAATGCCGTTAGCGTGCTGTTGTCAGATTTACTCAAGGACAGTGAAGACTATATTAACCTCAGGGTCATCAAGTTATGTACGCAACTGGCAAATAAGCACCCCAAGTCCATCATGAGGGAGCTTCTGGATCACTACCTGGATTCTCGGGAGAATTCTGGCACTGACATTCGGCTACGGTTTGGCGAGGCTCTATTGCAGGTCATAGAACGGCTAGGCGAGACATTTTCAGGCCAGGTGGCCGAACAAGCTGTGGAGATTCTCCTCTGGATCGCTGGTCGGCGAGGACACAGGCCCAAGACCAAGACCAAACAAGCTCGTGAAGAACGGCTGGCCAAGCTGAAGAAGGCAAACGTGTCTCACGATCCAGACGGGGAAGACGTGGAGAGGGTTTGTGAAAATGAAGAATTGAACGAAGAGGCAAAATCAAACAACGAGGTGTTGTGCCAAATTCTTCAAGGCTGGCAAAGCAAGCGAGGAAGCGAAGATGTTCGCATACGTGCTTCGGCTCTGTCCATCTTTGGAGCAGCACTGGAGGTCAATATCTCCGGCATCGGCCCCACGCATGTGTCCAACGCCGTTGATCTCTGCATCAAAGTGCTTACCATGGAAACAGAGATGGAATTTGGAATTCTTCGGCGGGCGGCAGTCCTAGTCATCCTCAGCTTCGTTCGTGCCTTGGATCAAGCTAGAGAGGCTGGCCGCTCGCTTGGATTCGGGCTCACAGATATCAGTCGAGAGGATATACAACGAATACTGGCGTACGTCGCGGACACGGACAATGACGGCCTCGTACAGCAGCATGCTCGGGATGTCGCGGAAAGCCTGGCGAGCTGGCAGCTGAGTAGCTTGCTGCCCTCCACGTCCGAGGCGAACTTGGGTCTAAGAAGTCTGGCAGGATTAAGTGTCAATCCAACTACAGTCGTCCGTAATGGCTCAAACCCACGACGTCCTCGTATCGAAGAGGTCGAATGAGAATCTCGACACGAATTGATCATGGTCCCGGCAATCCTGGGCCGATTCATGAAATATTAGACATCAGGCGATATTGTTACTGCTGGGTCATTGCAGATGATCCGGTACCCCTCCCTCCCCCTCTCCCAACCTCTGTCATGCTGTTAATTTCCGCGACCTCTGAGGTCCCCAAGACACAACGTTTTCTGGATCGCGCGCCTTGGCTCAAAGTAGTGTCCATCAAAGACGTGGCTTATACCCGTGATGGGTTCTGGCCTTGTCTTGAATCTTGGCGTGCAAAGCATGACGTCGTCCTTATGCAAAATGAGCGAGAATCAGCAACAAGGAGCATCGCTACGCATCTTCGCACGCGGCAATGGCCCTTTGTTCTTGTCATATAAATTGCGTTTATGCCTCGTGGTACCTTGTCTTGTAGGCATCGCGAGGTGAATTCATTTTGGCGGGACCCAATCTGCGGTACATGAGTGAACAAATACACAAGCGAGGCGGCATAGATGGTACGGGGTATGCCATGATTGGATCGAGATCCATCCATTGAGACAGGCTCAGAGCTATCATTCAAGCGCAAAGTTGGAAAGAGTACGGAGTATTTTGCATGGAAAGGAAAGGCATCAAGCCAAACAGTGGCGGATTCGTTGGCGCCGGCTTGAAACGCGCGGTCGCCGTGCGAGAGGAGCCAGTATCAACCCTGAGAGAAAAAATAAAACTTGGTTTTTTCTCAAAAATTTGTTTTTCCAAACGTATCGTGGAGACTTGCAAAGTTAATGGAGGATTATGGATTGTGGATTCGGACGCTGACAGCAAACCAACAATAGGATTGTTGAGTGGCGGTTTCATCAGATCAAGGGGAAAGGTGCGTTATTGGCCAGAATGGAATGGATCTGGAGGCTACAGGAAAGCTGATGGGCATTTCAAGCCGCCTGAGTGGCCAGGGTTTCGAAACCGTGAGGCTAGGTAGGGAGAAGGGAGAGGAGGTGGAGAGGGGAGAGGGGGGTGGCGTGTGAGCAGAAGCAAGCAGGAAGCAATCAAGGCTTTTGTGTCGGGGTCGGGCGGCCAAAAGACAAGACAGACCGATCGTTTCCGGAGGTCGTATGGAGGGTGCATT
>JMQE01000443.1:0-42472 GCA_000731825.1 Hypocrella siamensis
GGGGGGGAGTTCAGTCAAGTACGATAATAACAAAATACCAAAAAAGCACCTTCAACTTTCATTCAGTGTAGCGAGAGACTACATTAGCCACCTGTGTCTGTGTCAGTGAGGGGTGTCACAAAAAGCCGCCATGCAAGCCCCGTCGCCGACAAGAACATGCATGCTTTTCACTCAGGTCCAATCACAGTTTGTACCTAGGTACTACAATCCCTATTTCTGGCCAGAGCTGGTTGGGGCTCGGTAACAGTCAAAGAGCTTAGTGATTCTTCTTGAGGTCTTCTGGGCATTTTTCAATTTCTTCTCAGAGTCATTCGAACTCAGGTCCTCTTTGAGCCGGTTTGTCACACAAAACGGGCGGTGGCCGCGTTAGTTTCTAGGCACTTTATCACACGTCGCCAAAGCACCTCATGACAGCCCCTACAACGGCGGCGGAAGAAACGATCAAGTTGTGACCTGCCGTCACGTTAGTTAGCCAAATCAGCTATGGCCATGGCAAACTCACCGCCGTGTACGACCAAATGTCGCCGGATCACAATGTCAGGGCTCGCCCGAACAACCGTCACGATGTCGCCATCCGCCTTGTTGAAGTCGGCAGATTCTTGCTGCCTCGACCCATGCTCTGTCGCATTTACTGCTGCTTGGAAAAGAATCTCATTGTGCTGCCATGGAATATCCATGTCTGCAAACGAATGGATCAATTCCAGGCGCAGCTTCTTGGTGGTGTGACGCACCATGCTTGTCAGTCTGTCTGCGGAATGCCATTTGTCCACGACGTACTGTTGCAGAAATCTGACAGCAGACGGCCAAGCCGTGAGGGGCCCGGCGACAGGAAAAACGCCGCTGATGCGGTACCCGGTCAGCAGGTTCGTAAGGTCGCTGAATCCAGCAACGAGAACGATGCCGGCAAAGTCCACTCCTTTACGTGTATATTTCTCGGCAACGCCGCTTACCACGGCGGTTCCCAGACTATGACCGAACAAAACGATGTGACTTGAAGGCACGCCTGCCACTTCGATGGCCCATTGCACCAGCGTTTCTGCATCGGATATGAGGCCTTGCTCGCTAGGAACGCCGGAAGAGTGACCGAATCCGCGATAATCAATCGCAATGACGTGGTACGTGGACGTGTCCGTCAAGGAATGGAAACTGTCCGCCCTGTACATTTGGGCTACATGGCCAGCATTCTGTAAAACGCAAGCATCAGCACATGGCACCATCTCGCTCTCGTCGTCGTAGCAGAGGCAAAAGGAGGAAGAGGGAGACAAACCCCGTGGACTGTCTTCAGTTGTCAGTGCTAGATCTCAGGAAACGGGAGGCGGGAGGCAAAGCAAAGGACATAATCGACTCACAGTACAGGACCAACTTTGCACTGGGATCAGACGCGAGCAGTCGGAATGATGCAGTGGCCGTCATGTCGTGCGGGGCCACCTCCGAGGAGGCTTGGCTGGCAATGGAAGCCTCCTGTCTGCAGAAGAAAGGCAGAGGCAAGACGTGCCAGGCGTAAATGTCATTGCCGTCAGATGTTTTCAAGTAGAACGGCGTCACTTGGTGCTCTGCTAATGGTTGGCAATGTCGTGATGAACGGTCCAACACCTCGAGTGCGTCTTTGTAGACTTACTGGCAAACCCCCATCTCTCCGGCTCATTCACATCGTGCCAGAAGAGAGTATTGAATTTGTGCGCATACAGAAAACTTCAATGACGAAGCTGTCAGCCCATTTTGAATATCAATGTGCGCGACTGCTTCGCGACTGCTTCGCGACTGCTTCGCGACTTGAGGCGCCATGCCGTTACTTACTGTCGCTGGAAGAAGGGTGTGATGGCGAGGGACCAAAACACCAAATACAAGGCTAGGGGAGCGAGGACTGCCAATGAGGCTAATTGGATCAGGAATCGGGTCATTGCGGTGAATGCGCGACACCATGGGCGAGCCATTACAGCCGTGAGACTGCATCCCAAATGCGCCTCGCACGGGTACACGGGTCCACGATGACTGAGGCCTTGTCGAGATGCGTACCTAAGCAGTGGCACTTGCAAATGGCACCTTGCAGCTGGGTTTCCTTGCCAGGTAATCTAACGTCGCTGTGCACCATGTCAAGATTGTTCTGGCCCCGACTTTAAGATTTCTACTTAGATCAAAATACTTGTGATGACGCATCTCATGGTCAGTCAGTATCTATTCATTACCGTCCTGTGCTACATTGCTTGTCCATGGACTGGACAATGAACAGTTGAAGTTCCACCGTTGCCTCATCTCATCGTGCCCTGCCTTGGATGTCGCCCGAGTCACAGTCGCATCACCTGGCTGCTTGCAGTCGACTGCTGGGACGTATGATTTTCATAAGAAGCCACCAAATA
The DNA here is from genome assembly GCA_000731825.1 of Hypocrella siamensis. NCBI lineage: Eukaryota > Fungi > Ascomycota > Sordariomycetes > Hypocreales > Clavicipitaceae > Hypocrella > Hypocrella siamensis. Next base: position 2,358 of record JMQE01000443.1, read on the forward strand.
AATATGTTCCTTTTTCTTGGAGACGCCTGATGGTTTCTCGATGGAACTTTCTTAATCAACTCTTGTTTGTTTTTTTGGTTTTTTTTTTCTGCTGCAGATCGTCTTGTCAACGTCTTCCATCCGAGATTTAGTCAGCACCCGAAGCCAAGCCAGCTGTTCCACCCAAGCAGCTTCTCCTATTGGCTCAGGTCCAGCACGTTGGTGGCGTTTCAAGCACGTCTCTGCCTTAGGAGCACCAATTGACTTGTATCAAATTGCCTTAGTCAGTGTTCGAGCTTCGCCTATCGCGTAGATGTTGCTTCCTCTCGACCAGCCACAAGCAAAATCGAATCATAGAGAACGGCACGTCAGCCGACTTGGTTCCCCTCAACAAGTTTGCCACAGATCTGTGTTCAGCTCAAGTTGGTGTGCGTTTGTTTCACTCCCTACATCGTCAATCTGCACGCCAGTAGCCCAGCTCCGCCTCCCCTCCTCGGCCAGGCCAATCACGGATCGCAACTTCTTCTGTTGTGCCAGCACTTGATCATCGGTCGTGCCACGCATCTTTCTTGCTACGTACTCCTCCCACATCATCGGGGCCCCCCCGGCGTGCTGCTTTCGAGGCAGCCAAAAGCTATTTCACCGGTCCACCCCATGCGAGCGCTTCGTGTGGCACCTCAATCATGATTTTCACGCCGTCCTCTGTCGATTGAACATACCCTAAAGTCGACTGCTCTGCTTCTATCCGCAGTCGGCAGTGATGGAGCGGAAGCGCAAGCTGCCTCCTCGGGCCGCTGCCCGCAAGGACGACACCGCCGTCGCCAAGAAGAGAAAAGTTACGGCTCTGTCGCCATCACCGACATCTGCAGTTCCAGAGTCCCCTCCTCGCGAGCCTACGCCGTCTCCTCCTCCGCAGCCGCCGTCTCCATTGCCCAAATCCATCGAAGTGGGAAAGCCACTTCCTACCGTCGAGGAACCACAGCCTATTAATTTGTCGAGCACCGAGTACCAGTCACTTGCTGAGAGGTAATTCCATTGGATGTCCGACACGCCTCGAGCGCTGGCTAATTGCTAATTTCCTCATCTCTACTCCTATAGCGGCGTGCTGTCCGAGTCTATTACGAGATCTCGCCAGAATTGGATCAGTGAGGGGCTGTTCGAGAAGTTCTGGACCAAGCCGCACAAGCGCAAAGGCGTTCTCCAAGAAGATCCCAACAATCCGCCAAAAGACAGCATGACGAAGGTCGGCGCTGTCGTCATAACCTTGGAGCCGCACATCGTCGAAGCGACCATGTTCACCGTCAAGACGTCCAAGCTTCCGTCCCACCTACTGCAAAAATTTCACCCCAAGCAGCAGCCACCGCAACCGACATCGCAACAAGGTCCATCTTCACAGCCGGAAGCAATATCACACGTACAAACATCCAGCCAGCCTCCAAAAGAACAGTCTCTGTCGCTTTCACGAACAAACGAGCAAACTTCGGCTCAGGCACAACCCAAGGCTCCGCCACAGCCGCCCCTGGCGCGTCCAGTCATTCAGTACGGACCACCCAGCGGATCAATGCCTCCCCCGTCGGTGTCTCATGCTACGACTGCAACGCCGGATGCGATCCACCGAGTTCCGGCGTCGGCTCCGTCTTCCGCGGGAACCCCCCCGACGTCATCGCCGGCGACCGCCGCTTCAATCGTGATGGCAGCACCTGGGCCATCAGAAACAAACTCCTCAAACGCACCGCATATGACATCTCCAGCGCCCGCACACTCCACTAAGGCCCCGTTGTCTACAAATAGCTCTGCCGCCGTACAGCCTCCCGCGAAGACACAAGCGTCCCCGCGTCCTGGGCCAGTCGTCAAACCCCAAGCATCACCAGCCCCTACAACGAAGCCTCCAAGAATTTCTCCAGAAGCATCACAGTCAAAGACTGCTCCCTCTGCCTCCGCCGCCTCCGGAGTAGTTCCCAACTCTACGCAGCAAGCTGTGCCCCCACCGCCTGTCTCCACGCCGCGCCCAGCCGGCCGACCTCCGTCGAATCTTCCTCCTCCTCCCAAGCAGGGCGTGGCGCCTTCACCAATTGGCAATCAGGCATCCAATGCGGTGCCTCGTTCAGCCGGAGCTGCGTCGTCTCAGTCCCATGCCCCATCCGTCACCAAGACACATACTCCGTGGACACCAGCTGCTGCTGCAGTCAAGCCCGCTGCAAATGATCCCGTCATCGCATTGCTTGCGCAAAAGGCGTCAAAGGACCCCGGCTTGCGTGATTTGATGAAACGCGTCGCCGTCGGCGAGGCCAAGGACGGAGAACTGGCTAAGTTTCAAAAAATCATCGACCAGCTGAACGCAGAGTACAGGCAAAGAGGGGGGCAGCAGGGACCATCCGCGGAGCGGCTCCTTGTGGATAAGCGGACTGTTAAGTACTTTGCTGACGAAGTCCGGACCATCTTAGACATTGTCCTAGCGTCCAACCCTAATCAGAAGTCATCGGAACTGCGACCTCCTCCGGGTAGTGACCCCTTAGTGGTCCTTCTTGTCAAGACAGCTCTCGAGGATCAGCGCACGAGAGACATGATTCATCGAATAGCTGAGGGCAAGCCTGGGTTCACAGATGCGACAGATTTAAAAGAAATCCTTGACAGGCTACATCGGGACGCCAAAATCATCCCGAAGGGCACCCCGACCCCTGCTCATGCGGTACAATCGCGCCAGCCTGCAGCAACCGTTTCCACGAAAACGACAGCGCAGCAAAATACGCAACAGGTTAATGCTCAAGCCTTGAAATCAAAAGGTCCCCCGCCAGCGAGCCGACCCGACATTTCGGCTGTGGTGTTTGACTTTGGCATGGGAGATCGATTTCTGTTTCCCAAGTTCAGCATACTCGAGTTCTTGCCGACGCAGTCTGGGCAACAAGTCGTCGCATCATTTCTGATAGTCAGGAAGGGCAGCACCTCTGAGTATGGTGCCGATCCCAAACTCGACTACTATCAACCTGTGACGATTCGTCTGCAGACCAGTGGCGGGCGGCAGCTGGAAAATCTCGCCAGAGTCGTCGCTCCCCAGGACGAAGTCCGTCGGTACATGGATAGCATCATGGACAACATGACGCGGGCCGAATATATTCTTCTTGCCATGAAATTACCGCGCGCTGACTTTGACCCGGAAGAAGTTGAATCAATAGTGGAAGGCTCCAAGACGAGCAGCTCAACGCCCAAGTCTGAATCAGAAATGGAACAGACCCCGACGCCCAAACCGGGCGTTCTGTGGGCAAGGGGCTCAGGTGCAAAGGACGCGGAACCTGTGTTGTCTCCAAAGCTTCAAGATCCGGAACAAGAGGCACAATCCAAATACGAGCGACTGATTCGGGCAGTGGCAGAGAAGGAAGAAGCCAATTTATAAAATGGCCGACTATTCATTTCAGTCCTTCTTTTATTTCTTCTTCTTCAATTTTCTGTTCTGTTCCTTGTTTTCACCATTACTTTGCCTTTTGTTTGTCCGCGTGTCGATTTCAAATTTTCAAATCATCATTAGTTTTTCATGGGATCGTGTTGGAGTTCATGTCATTACACCGCGCCTGTGGAAAATTGGCTCACAAGGCTGAGAACTTGACTACAATGGGCAGAACAAGCAAAGTTGACGAATACATGACGAATTAGCGCATTCACTGCGACTCATCGTAATTATCATGAACGGGAGTGATGACATGGCAAACCGTACTACTATACAGTTATACGTTTTGAACCTGCAGCTCGCGTCATTTGACTGGCCGATTAGTGGGCGAAGCCGGAGTCTGGCCTTCCGCCCAGGTGCCAGACATAATTGCCTTGGAAGGCGCAGTGATTTGAGCCCTCATCAACGAGGGGGCCTGATCAAGTGGATGAGGGACGTCGCGCAAATCCCCCCCAATTTCCCCACTCGGAAAGGTGTGACTATGTAGGGTAGGTAGCCTTCGCCAGTGTTGCCCACCTTATCGTGCGCGACGCTTTATCGAGCGCGATGAGCAAGCAATACAGGCGTATGCTCACCAACACTCATCTCGGAGCACACTTGCCTCTACGCAGTCGGGCTTCCAGAATCAGAGTTCGCTCCTTCTCAGCCAGCAAAAACATGTTGGCTGCCGACGCAAGCTGGTCTCAAAATGCTTGAGCTGATCTCTGGTCACACCAAAAAATTTGTGTTTGAGAGTCACAAGGTCCCTTTCCTTCTCTCCCGACGGTGCTCAAGCCTGTCAGCATGAGATTCCTGCGTCCTTCTCACTTGGTTTTGCCAATCACTTGCATCTTCACGCTAGTCGGTTGCATCCAATTCACCGAAAGCGAGTTCCCACTCCTCCTCGATGCGACCCTAGACGATTTGCGAAGTGGCTTGGATAATGGCAACTTCACGAGTGTTGATCTGGTGAGGGCGTACATTGCTCGCATTGGCGAGGTAAATTCACGTCTCCATGCCGTCAATGAGATCAACCCGGATGCCATCTCCATTGCAGCCGCCAAGGATGAGGAGCGTGCATCGCAACGTACCTTGCCAAGCCTTCTACACGGCATACCCATACTTCTCAAGGACAACATTGCCACGGATGACGGTCTGAACACCACTGCGGGCTCATATGCTCTTGTTGGGGCCAGGCCAAAGAAGGACAGCACAGTCGTTTTCAAGCTCCGAAAAGCTGGCGCCATTATCCTTGGGAAAACTAACCTCTCTCAATGGGCGTCGATGCGGGGAGCCCATGCCAGCTCAGGTTGGTCAGCGTACGGTGGGCAAACCATCGGTGCGTACGCGCCTAACCAGGATCCTGCAGGCTCCTCCTCGGGAAGCGGCGTCTCGTCATCTATAGGACTTGCGTGGGCGTCTCTGGGCACGGAGACGGCGGGATCCATTGTGGTTCCGGCGCATGCAAACAATGTCGTTGGTATCAAGCCCACCGTTGGTTTGACGTCTCGTCACCTCGTCATACCCCTCTCAGAGCATCAAGATACTGTCGGCCCGTTGGCAAGGACAGTCAAGGACGCTGCTTACCTGTTATCCATTATTGCGGGCTCGGATCGCGAGGACAACTATACGTCGGCATCGCCGTTTGGGGAACACCCCCCCAATTATGTTGCTGCGTGCAAAAAGACCGGCCTCAAGGGGAAGCGCTTGGGTGTTGCCAAGAATCTACGGGAACTCCCCTATTTTCCCAGCGCAGAGCTCGCTTTTGACGTGTTTGACGAAACGCTCGCCATCCTTCGAGCTGCCGGGGCTGAGATCATTGAGGACATCTACTTACCGGGCATTAAACCCATCCTAGGGAGGAAGCCTATGCTCCAAGTAACCGGACAAGACTTCTTGACAGACCTTCCCCGTTACCTGGCACAGCTCAGGACGAACCCAAACAACATAACATGCCTTGAAGACCTGCGAGAATTCACGCAGAACTTCCCTGCGGAAGGCTATCCAGTCAGGCCTACGGACGATTGGGACCGCATTCTCGAGCGAGGATTCAACAACACGTCACCGTACTGGTGGGGCAATCACACACTTCTGCTTCACTATGCGTCAACGCTGGGACTTTCGGGCGCATTGAAGAATTATTCCTTGGATGCCATGGTCATGCCGGCTGTCCACGCGGCGGAACTGGCAGCCTTTATCGGAACACCCGTCATATCTGTTCCTCTGGGCAGGGCACCTGGGAACGCACCCATCCAGAAGGACAAGTATGGGGTTTTGGTGTCGAGCGGCCCCAATCAGCCGTTTGGACTGGGTTTTGCGGGTGGCCATTTCAGCGAAGAAAACTTGATCGAGATGGCGTACGCGTTCGAGCAGCTGACAGCGATGCGCATGCGAGTACTGCCATACATCCAACCCAAGACAGAACTTGGAGATGTTGTCAAGGTGAATGGCCTACGGGAACGCAAGAATCGTGACCCTGGCGCCAACGATGAAGGTGACGAGACTGAGCTGTGATGGATAGGGTCTGAAATTTTTGTGCTTGTTGATTTCGCCGATCTGGATGAGCCAGACCACTTGTAGTAAGTAGTATTACCAACTCCTTCCTCCTTCGGGGCGAGGGTTGATGAATATAATATTCAAACGAGTTGAAGAAATAAACAAGCAGCTTAGTTTGAGGCTTCTCCGGGAGTAATCGATCTGATGAGCTGCCCCAGCTGACCCAAGCTCCTTTCGCTGGCGCGCCTAGTACCTAGTAGGTACCTACCTGCACATGCCTGGTAGCTTCACAGCTTGTGGTACTGCGTGCAACACTCACTTGGACGCTACAGGCTGGTCCGGCAGGTTGTCTGGCTCCCGTTGCTACCGAGGTCCGCTGCCATTGACCAGACAGTACTGCGAAAATACCTACGGAGTATGCAAACAACGAACACCACCTGGCGCACCACCGGGCGCACGCCACCACGCAATCAATTTAATTTGGTGGGCATGTACACACCACGCAACACCACCTACCACTAAGCAGTTCCTGCCCATCCACCAAGTGCAATATTCCCTTTCCTCGAGAGCTCTCACACCCGAGGAAGCTAGGCCCATGCCGGCCCATGCACTACGTTATTATTCGCGCGTAGACATGTACCTACAGGCAGCCGTGCTGGACCTTGCCTCCTCATCCTTCGATGCTGTGCTCCCAGCTGCATCTGGTGTCCATCTCGCACAGACCAATGGCCGGCATGCTCGTCAAGTTGGAGACTTAGATCAGCTCATGCACCCACAATGGGCCAGACTCAATCCGACCAGACCTCTCGCGCCAGATCACGCGAGGATTTGGCGCAGGAGCTTGTGAGTGTATCCCTCCCGAGCCCGCACATGGTTCGCGCATGGTTGCACGAGACAGATGCAGACGCGGATGCAGACGCAGATGCAGACGCAGACGCAGTTTAGATGAGATTGACTGACGCGAGAGCCACACATGTATGTATTTGGGTGTCCGCAACGGCAAGGCTGCCAAGTTCAAGGACAAGTGCTTCACATCATTGGAATTCTACTCTCTGAAAGATGTCTTCAAGACTCTCGCCGACCAGCAGGGCTCCCTGCGCTATCTCAAGGAGGACACCATCGCCCGCTTCCTCGAGATTCCTGACATTTTGGCCGCATCCCCCGTCGTCTTCCAGATGGTGTCGTATCTCGGCGCCTTTCCCTTCCTGCAGGATGCGCCCGCCGTTCTTGAGCTGTCTCGCATGATCATGGTCATTGTCATCATGACCGAACGGTACAAGCGCGTCTTGGCCCGCGGTTCGACGGACAGAACTAAGCTCGTCTTCAACAGCCTGGCTGTACATGATCGCAAGGCCACAGACGGAGAGATGGAAGCTGAAGCTGGAACATCACCTCGCTCGACAACAACGACAGCACAGGATCGAGGCTTCACTGTCGATCTCCCGGGAGAAGAGGAGTCGGGCGAAAACGACAACGACGACGACGACGACGATGACTTGGTGCTCACCGCCTATGAGTTGCTCGACGTCTCCGAGGCCGTGAGACAGCACAGGAGCACCGACGGCCATGACAGCGCCATCATCCCGACCGACAACTTCCGGAGGCTCATCATGCTCCTACTTCTCGCTGCGCCCTTGGATGCGCAGGAGAGCCTCTCCCAGTACTCGGATCGCGTCGCGGGCCGGGAGCTGGACAGCCTCAGGGCCACGGCCGAATGCATCTTGGCAGCATTTGTCGACGTCGAGGCAGCACCTGGGATCAAGTACAGACGGTTCAAGACCATCATACCCACGCTGTTTCCCAACATGTTTCACAGCTTCAACGGGCTATTTGAGCACTTCCTCTTCTCGAAAAATCTCGACTTCTCCAAACACCATGGAGACGTGGGCAGGGAAAAGGGTGACGCGCACAAGCCGGCTCAGCCTTTGCTGTCTGACCGAGGCGATATCCTAAACGACCACATGCTCTCACAGATATCCCTATTCCTCCCGGGCTCGTCACTGTTTCGCAGAGTCCGTCGCCTCTACTCTGGCAATGACGCTGGCTTTTCCATGGGCAGCTTCGAGTCCAAAGTCTTCAATTGGCGCGCACCTACCATCATCCTCGTCAGCGGCTCCATGTTGGCCGAGACTCCAAACGGCGGGCAAGAGGCACTGTTTGCCGAGTCTCTCCCTTCGAAACGGTTCCGAAACGGCACCAACAGCAGCAAAGGCGACCGCGTCACATATGGCGTCTACATCCGCGAGGCGTGGAGACACACTCATAAAGAATGCTTTGGGGATTCAGACACGGTATTATTCCAACTGGAGCCTGTCCACGACGTTTTCCCAGCATCGACCATCAACACTGATTATGTGGCATTCACAAAGCCACCGGGCAACCAAGCGTGTCTCTCGTTCGGAGCACCGCACCCAAAGCCACAAAAGTCCACTCGCCGACAAACTCACTACTCCCTGGGAGCCGTCTCCCTTCTGCTCAATGATTCGTTCGAGTTTGGCGTCTTCAATCATGACCACACCGCTCGGGGAGGTGCCTTCCACACCAGTATCTCGAGGAAATTTGACTTTCAAGATCGCTTCGAGGTCGACCAGTTGGAGGTTTGGGGCTGTGGCGGTGACGACGAGGCCAAAGCACAGGCGGCGAGGTGGGCCTGGGAGGAGAGGGAGGCCGAGGCCAGAAGAAAGGTCAACCTTGGCTCTGGGAACGCTGATGCCGATCGAGCATTGCTCGAAATGGCCGGACTAGTTGGAGCAAATCGAAGTGGCGGGTCCATGGGTTAGTCTGATTTGGCATCCATGCATGCTGGCACCATGATGATCTGGATGAGTCGGGAGTCATGGCGAGGAACGGAGGAGAATGGCCCACGAAAACTGAATAGATTATACGACTTACAGACGAGTTATCGTCTAAAAATTGTGCCCACCTAGATACAGTCGTCTTTCTCCGTTCAAGCCGTCCATCATACATAAGGCCAATTCTACATTTGATTGAAGAAGCGCAAACACTCTGTTGCTGACTATTGCTTTTTTGACCCGTCGTCCTTGTCTTTGGAAAACACCTCACCAATCGCCCCCAATGAGCTCTTGGGATTCTCTCTCTTGCTCCTCCTCTCGCCCTCGTCCAAATTGCCTCCGACCACAGCAGGCTTGGCGGCGGCATCCTGCTGGTCAGCCTTCTCCTGGCCCTTGGACCAGAGCCCCATCCTGCCCAGTATACCACCAGTACCTTGTTCAATCTCCTCGTCTGATCCGTTCGGAGCGGCACTGACAGTCGCCTCGGCCGGAGCCGGCCTCTCCGCTGCCGATTGTCTCCTCCTCTCCAACGCCGCCCGCCTGTTCTTGTCCTCCTCATCTCTAGCTTCCAGCTCTCGGATCCACCTCTGGCGCTTCTCCACCGAGTCCTTCTCCTCCTTGAGCTTCCGGAGCTCCTTGGTCTTTTCCCTGTCCTTGCTGTAGTACATGCTTCCGGCCACCATGGCGATAACAGTGAAGCCCTGCGCGGCGACACGAGCCCGGAACATGCGGTTGGCTTGCCGCGAGTCGCCGCGTCGGAGGGCCCGGTAGGCATTGACGAATGCGAAGACGGTGAGGCCTATGCCCAGGGGAACGAGGGGCTCCTCTTTGATCTTGCGAAGCAGCTTCTGCCGGGGTCGCTCGTTGAAGAATTCCCTAGGTTGCGTCGGTCACGTTAGCAGGTCGACCATCTTTTTTGTCTTGCGATGCAACAAGGACAGCGTACTCGTCTGTGTCGAATGATGATGGGAGATGACCCGGCATGGGCGGCAGGGGAGGTGATCTGTCTCCCATGGTCGCAAATCTTGTTCTGGAATGACCAACGGACAGCGGATGGGAGAGGACAAAACAGGCGGTTAGAGAGGCAGATTTCATTGAGATTGTACTTGCGTACAAATTGTCTACATCATAGGCGGAGCTCAGTTCCCCACATCTGTCCGCCATTGTCTGTCTAGCTGGATTAGGCTGAGCCCGGGCGTGCAGGAGGCGAGCCACAATTTTTTTTTATTTCCTTCTTCATTGCATCCTTTAAGGAAAGCGCAAGCTGCTACGTACATCATCATTTGGCTCACTGGCAGTGCAACGGCTGGATTTTTCCAACGTTGAATCACGTACATCACCATGATCGCAAGATAGCCATGTGGCCCACGACTTCTTCGGTCGACACGCTCACACGGCCACGCATCGCCGTGGCCCTCGTCTCTGCTGTGGCGGCGGCATCGTTAGGATACTATGCCTACCACTCTCGACGTGACGATCCTCCTCGGCAGGCCCTGACGGGATCTGGAATCCACCGAAGTAATGCCATTCGACGGCCACGCCCAAGATCGTCCGCCGAGGGATGGGTCAGCTCTCCGTCCGATACACCGGGCGACGAGAACGCCGACGCAAACCATGGGCAATCCGCCGCCGAAGCCGAGACCGTGGTTGATGCCGACACGGGCGATGACTGGTGGGCTGGTCCCGCTGACCTCCAGTCGTCACAGAGAGCCGGCCACAACATCGTCAACCTGCTCTTTCGGGTGTCAGAGGACAATGCCAGGAGGAACGGGTGCGTTCACAGGGGCTGCCAGTGCAACTCGTGCGGCATGGTGCCGATACGCGGCGATCGGTATCGGTGCGCCAACTGTGCCGATTTCGACCTCTGTGAGACCTGTGAGGCCCAGGGGGCCCATACCAAGACGCACGTGTTTTACAAGATCAAGGTGCCAGCACCACCCTTTGGCCCGAGACAGATGCAGCCTGTCTGGTATACCGGCGACCCGGACTCGTGCCGTCGCTGCCTCCCCAGGAGAACCATTTCGCGCCTGTCACGCGACACGGGCTTCGAGCGGCCCGAGTTGGAAGCCTTCTGGGAACAGTGGACATACATGGCCAGCACCGAGTGGAGGGACGACCCGGACGAGCTGGGTCTTGCCATGGATCGCAAGACGTTCGAACGCTGCCTGGTCCCAACCGGTGGATCTCGACACGCGGCACCGAATTTGATTCATGACCGCATGTTCGCCTTTTACGATGCGAATCAAGACGATTTGATTGGCTTTTCCGAGTTTCTGCACGGTCTCTCATACAGGAAAAGGGAGGACAAGCTCAGGAAGGTGTTTGAGGGCTACGATATCGATGGAGACGGCTACGTGAGTCGGCGGGACTTTTTGCGCATGTTCAGGGCGTACTATGTTCTGTATAAGCAAATGCACAAGGACATCCTCGACGGACTGGAAGATCAGCTCCTCGCCAGCGCCGAGGCGCAGCAACTGGTGTCAAGTCGACAGCCGCTGAGCAGCCTTTTCGGAAGGGAGGGAAGGATCCCCCAAGGCGACTCAGGCCTGCGGTTCGAAGGGAAAACCAGCAGGACGGATGGCAGCGTCGAAGTTGCCGAGAGTCTCTCCGGCACCGTCACCGAGAACCGAGCAGACACGGCCGCCCGACAGGACATCCTTACCAGTCTATTCGCCTACGACAGCGACACTCGCCCCCGCTGCGTCACTGCCCGCAACGATGCCGATGCCAATTGGCGGACGGTGCGGCGTGTGGGCGGCGCAGAGACCGACAGGGTGTACTGGTCGGCCCTGCTTGATCCGCCAAACTCGCTTGAGGAGCTGGAAACGTCGTTCAACAGCGCCTTTGAGCTGGGCGAGGCCGGCGAAGAAGACGGGATTGAGACTTCGCAGGATGGCACCTATCGGCCCAGCCGCGCAGCTGCGGACGAAGAAGAGGCCGGAGAGGACGACGAGCATGACGAGGACGAGGACGAGGACGAGGACGAAGACGGACCAGATGAGGAGGGAGACAAGGACGAGAACAAGGCTGAGGACGAGGACGAAGCAGAAGAGGATGTGGAGGAGCAAGACGGTCAAGACGGCCGAACGTATAGTGAGCTGCGGGCTCGAGCCTTGGCGAGAAGCCAAAAGATGGCGCCGAGATTGGAAAAGCGACGGCGCGACATGGCTCGCAAACACCTCCACGACAGGTGGAAGAGGCGCCTGTTCTACCTCGACGAAGAAGAGGGCGGGATGGCCCCCGCCGACTGGGAGGACGATGAAGATGTTCTTGTCAAGGTGAATCGCATGGTGGAGGAATCCAAGAAGACGTCTGCGGCAGCAAGTGCCGTTGGACCGGCGAGCCGGTCGCGCTCTAGTTCCAAAGTCCGCTTCGCCGAGGACACCGACGACTTTGACATACGCTCCAATCCCTCGACGTCCTCCCGAAGTGTGCCGGAGCGATGGGGCGGCATGGAGGTGCCAGATGCCGAGCGAGATGCGGGAAAGGAGATCTTGTACCAGGTGACACAGCAGGCCTTCAACGAGTTGCTGGATACCATTTTCAAAGAAGCCGAGGACCTGGCCGTCGCCGCGGCGGAAACGGCAGAGAATCGCGAAAAGTTCAAGGATCGGATCGAGGCCATGGACCATACATGCCCTACAGCAGGCGAATTAGAATACTCGGAAGCTGCCATGCGAGAACGCAAGTCCATTTTTTCAAAGACATTGGCTGAGCTGCTTGCAGACAGCGGCTACACGGTTGTGTCGCCGGACGAGGCACAAAATGGCGTTGAGCCGGCAAAGGATATGACGGTTGAAGATGAAAGCGCGCCCGCTGAGGAGAGGCGCGATCCGACGATGCCGCAATTCCGTCCCAACTCTAGTACGCTCGAGAGTAGTGCAGCCGGCCGCGATGTCGATCCTCCCGCTCCGACACCAGGTGATGAGGGGCATGCATTGGGGGAGCGTCGTGTTATCGAGCCGAGCGAAGAAACGCTTCGCTACTGGAGGGAGCTAACGGAAGCCGAGGACAAGGCCAAAGAACGTGGTGGATGGGGACGTCTCGATTTCGACGAGTTTGAAGAAATCCACCAGAACCAGGAAGACTTGGGTAACCGGCTTGACTACCTGGGCAGCTGGATCGACTTTTGCATTCCATAGCGGGCGGCGTCGAGGCGTCGGATGACATGTCGGCGATGGATGATGGCATAATCCAATCATGATTATCATTCAAGCCAATGTCTTGACACTTTTTATTTGATTCCAATCATGAGTCCAACCAAAATTTGGATAAGTATACATAGCACCTCGTAGGTAATTTCACTTATTTCATGTTGAGAGTCCCTATGTCGATGTTCATTCCCAGGTCTCTATGGTTGCCTCCGTCGTCTTGGCGTTTGTTTGGTCGGAAGCATCAGACCAGAAGATGCTTTAAGATGAAGACAGAAAAAGGACGGCTCGTCTCTTTCACACGGCGTGCATGGCAAAACTTTCTCATCCATGGCCGGCTACGTCATACTACGGGATGATGGAACCATCTACATATGTATGTATGTATGTATGTATTGCACAGGTGCATAAATTCATCTGATGAGACTTGTCTGTGATGGATCTGGGGGCCTCGATTTTCGGCCACTCAGCCATGCCACGTGCTTTGCTTGCCCTGGTGTTTCGGCAGTCAAAGTCTCTTGGGGTAGGGGTTGAGTTGTAATGCCGGAGGTGTGAACAATGCTCGCCTGTTTTAGGAGTCATGGACCTAGACTAGTCAAGGTACAAAGGTCCAAGAACTCTGCATACATATCATTTGTTAGATGTCTCATCCAGCGGCTGACGAGACTGGCTTTGTTCGCAAGCAGCATGACTTTTTGGTCCGTTGTTTAAGTCGAGACGCTTAGCTTTCTACGAGTTTCCACCGAGGATGCAAGACATTCCGTCCCGTTCCGCATTTGCACAGTCCTCCTGTGATACGAAGTCTGAGAACAATTGGAGAAACAACAAGAGCAAATCATATTCTAGGTGTGACGAAGAGAGTGTATCATAAGACAAGTGACTGAGTCAGCATGTGTGCGCGATAGAAAAGAATGAAAGGAAAGGTTTTGTGTCTAATAGCAGGTGTTTTTATATAGTGCTTACTTGTTTATTTTGAAACCCTTTAAGATATGATATAATACTCTAAGTATATAGAAGGTATAATAGTCCTTAGGTAATTCTACCTAGCACGTAGTTAGCGAATTTAAATTAGGTAACTTTCCTATCTTTTCGTGTTTCAGGCTGCTTATGTCGCTATTTAAGAGTCTTTTTGGTTGACGCGAAAGCTGTTCAAGTGCACCTCGCAGGCCTGAATTTTTTTTTTCAGTTTTACGTTGATTTTCCACCTTTATTCATTTTTTAACCTTTTTAATCACGTTTCACTTTCTCATGAGCTTTATACAATCCCCCTCGTACTTGTGTTCCAAAATCCAGCAGCAAGCACAAGATGAGGTACATGGTGAGCCGTTGCCGCTCTTATGAGCGCCTCTCTATTGCCGTCAGTGAGACCGGCTCAAGGATAACACAGGCAGGATTGTGAGGGGAGCACAAAAGAGTGTCTGAGGAGGAGTGCAATGTAGTTGGTGAAAGCTGCCGAGAAAAATTGTTCAAGCAAAAAAGGCAGACGTACCGCTGAGCGCAATTCTAGACCCGGAATAATGGCCAAGGCAAGGGATATCCGGCCCTTGGAAAGGAAACTCCGGGAGTGCTGTGGAAGATTGAATCGCTACATTTACTTTGCCAGTCTTTATTTGTGACTTTGTTCAAAACCCTGGAAGGTTTATCCTTTCATTTTTAAAAGACTTTGACCTTGATGTAATGCAAAAGACATCACATAGAGGACAAGATCAATGAGTTTTTGATGCGCTATCTACCACACTTAGCGGATATAAATCAATGTCGAACAATGAATGACAGTGCGTGGCAATGCTGGAAAAGTTTATTCTAGGATTCTTGTAATTTGGGGCTTTCAGGCGACTGACCTGATTCGAAAGTGACATTTTCAGTAGGTAGTTGACCCAGGTACGCTCGCTGCTTGTATTTTTGTATTCACGACACATGGTTGCCAAGTCGCAGCACGTCCAGCATTGGCCTGCCCGGCGATGAAGCTTTTGTTCAAATCAGACTGAGAATTGACCTTATCTACCTTGTGGCAACCATCATCTGAAGTCGCGGCACAAAATCAGACTCATAGTCTCACGAATCCTTGGCGACTGTTCCTAGGCGTGAACCATTCTTCTCTTCTCATCACCATCATCAAAGGAAAGCCTCATCAACAAAAGAAAGCAGCTTTCTGCGCATGACCCGACTCCAAACGCCACGCCATGAGATCATGTCATGAAGTAATCGACCTCCCCGTTTTTGATTTCATTTCGTCACTTCCATTGTTCATTGTCCTTTTCTTTTTGACCCATCCCCCCCTTCAATCCATGCTACTTTTGACCCTTCCACCTCAGTCCAAGCTCTTGACAATGACGTAGCTCGTGCCGGCGGCCAAGACGCCAATGACCAGAGTCTGCAGGGCCCCCCACAGGCCGGCGCGGTGGTTGCGAATGGCGACGTAATTCTTGACGTAGCCAAAGCCCAGCAGGATGACGACGGTGACGGCAACGGAGACGAGCAGGGCGTCGCGGATCTCGGACAGGACAAAGTAGGGAATCATGGGAATCAGGCCGCCGACGAAGTAGCTGAAGCCCATGGTCAGACCGGACCTCCAGGCCTGATGGACGTTGGGCTGGGCCATTTTGAACTCAAAGTCCATCTTGAACCGGACCCAGCGGTCGCGGCTGGCGCAGAGCTCGTCAACGAGGGGCGAGGCGGCCTCGCGAGAGACGCCGTAGCTCTGGAGGATGGTGAACATTTCCAGGCGGCGCTCCTCGGGGAGGCAGGCGATGCGGTGGGCGTCTTCCTTCTCCTCGTGTGACCGGTACGTGTCGCGCTCGGTGACGCCGGCCAGGTAGGCGCCCAGGCCCATCGAGATCATGCCGGAGAAGAGCTCGGCCAGGCCGCCGAGGATGACGAGCTTGGTGCTGCCGAGCGACGAGAGGCCGGCCGTCAGGGCGAACGGGACCGTGACACCGTCGGAGAAGCCGATGATGGTGTCGCGGAGCACGTCGCCGTAGTCGAAGCGGGACGAGGAGCTGCTGCTGCTGCCGGATGACGACGTTGATGACTCTATCGACTTGACGTCGCAGGCTGCCGGGTATGGACGCTCCGTGGGAGGCTCGGCAAGGAGAGGGGAGCTTTCTGAAGGCATCCTGCTGTGCCTTTCTTTTTTTTTTCTTTCAAAGAAACCTCTCAGGATGAGAATGAAATCCAATAGACAGAGGGAAAAAGAAGAGGATGGATGTCCTGCTTTCCTCTTCTGTACAAAGTAAACAATGTTGTCTCAGCGTCTTGGTCGGCAATGTATAGTTGTATGCGTTTACTGTGTGTATTGTCTTCGTGTAAGTGGGCACGAGCGACGTCCAAGATGCAAGGGAGAGTGAGAACGAGAGAAGGAAAAAGTTCAGACTGCCCAGCCAATCCCCAACATCGACTGCAGAAAAAATGATCGGCTGCCCAAGAATCTTATACCCTACGTACCAAGCTTGGAAGACAAAGGAATTGCAAAAACCACCCCGTTATATAAGTCCCCGCCAATAAGGGCACAGAAGTGAAAGGATGACGGCTGCCAGCATAGCAAGCTAAATCGCGGGACCTGGATTTCAGCCAATCAGAACGCGTCGTTTAGTCAGCTCCACGTAACCCCGATATGGATCCCCACTGACAGGGCAGAGGATGTAACGGAAAACAAGTTGCGCGATCCTTGCCGTGGAAATCTTCTTGCAATTTGCGGCTGGCTTCATGATTGGCTTTTGAGGTCGTTTCTTTTGAAGACACAGGTATGTCACTGGACACTTGGTCTTGTTGGGCACACCCCGGTGTGATGGGCCTGGTGTGCGTTGACAACTTTGAGGTTTGAAGAGACTGGCTCTACGAAGAGGACTTTAAACAAATAAGGATTAAAAAAATTGATTGAGCTTTGGTAGCTTCTCGAGGCCGAGGCTGCTTGTCGGGGAAAACAAGTACCCTCTCAGGCCATACAGCTTGTCCCATCTAGACGCCTGTTAAGCCCAGCCAATGCCGGTTTTTCCAGCAACGGAACCCCAATCTCACGTCATCATGCAAGATGTGGTCATGGCCCAAGCAGCGGTCTGTCCTTCGATACTTGAGCTACGAGCGGGAGAGGGGGAAAGAGGAAAAAAGTCCACCTTTTTTTCAGCTACTCTGTGTCTCGCCATCCCACTTGTTAGCTGATGACGGCTGTGAACCTTTTTCAGCAAACATTCCGTAGAATGGCGATGTAGCTCACCGCGACCAGGCATGGGATGCGCTCGCCGCTTCTGGTTTTCTGGGTCAATCAACGACAGGGAAGGGTATATACAGTACGTACATGCGTGTCCTGGCCGACGAGTCCCCTGGGTGACGTGCTTTTACTGTTTTTTTTTTCTCATTCAAAACCAATCCAAACTCGTGAGTGTGTCCTCCACAAATCCCCGTCGAGTTCCGCAGGGCTGTCGACCATGTCTCAAAGTTGAAGATGTGCATTCCACGTCGTGAAACGGTGCAAAAGACGAGGGCTGTGCGATAAACAAGCGCGTCTGGCACCCGAGAAACGAATTTCAAAGCTACTCCGGGATGCTGAATTGCAAAAAGACTGACCAAATTCGCTAAGTTGCAAAGCAGCGCCCGTCGAAGCATAAAATTGTCCGTTGCAGGTTAATCCTGTCTCGTGTCGGCAAAGGCGGACTCGCGATGATGATGGTGATTCGCTACCAATGAGAGAATACCCTTCTTAGGCGAACCAGACTGGATTGCAAAAAAAGACTGGCCAAATTGAAGCTGCAAAAAGCCAGCAGCAGCGCCGGCAGAAGCACAAAGTAGTCCGATGCAGTTATATCCATCCTGCCTCGCGTCAAGCAAATACGTGCCCGTGATGATGATGATTCGCTACCAATAAGAGAATACCCTTTCGGCGAACCAAACTTTGCCTTTTTCCTCCAAATAGTCTTTCTGGTTCTGGTTCTGGTTCTGGTTCTGGTTCTGGTGCTTTTCGTGATTCGTGACTAATACTCTAGACACCCTCCGGGTATAAATCCTGGTTTTCTTTGCGCGAGGAAATGGAGACGGGTTTGGACCTCGAGCCAATCACGGCAAGTGTCGTGGAAAAACACTGCAGCAAGCAAACCATGAACAGTGTAACTTGGCATGTCACGCGACATTCAGTGCAAAGGGGTTGGAAACGAATCAGAAATCATTGTAGGCCTCGGGGCAGAAGGGAAAAGACGGAGAGCGAAGGAAATGGACCTGGGAAAACGGGGATGTTGAGCTATTTTATGCGAATTGGCTTCAAATTTGAATGAATAAAAGCACCAGAAGTATTTGTCATGGCACTGTATACATGTTTTCTAGCTGCCAAGTTATTAATAATGGCGAGACCGTGTGGACAGGGACAATGACCCAAAAATCTTTGAAATATACACCTTGGCTAGGAAGAATGAACTTGATCAAATTTCAATTCTTCAAGAAACTCGCCAAGCTGTAGCAGGAAATGCAGAGGACAACCATGTCAAAGTAGCATCATCGCTTGATGAGCTTGGTCAGATCTCGATTTTCATTTATGTGCGTCATGCTAGGCCGGTGCCAAACTCGATGTACAGTGACTTTGTCAGAGAAGGCACATGAGCCCACATATAGCATCACATGAGAGTAGACTGAAGAGATGGTTGAGAGAATAATGCCATGTAGCAGTCGGTTCATCTGGGCTCGAGCTGTCCCGCTGCTTTACCGGCCCGACCTGTCTTGGTCTCGCTGCCCAACTGGAGTCATTGGAAGAAAAGATGCCAGCTTCAACTTGAGAATTTCACCTGAAGAAATCTCTACTTTAAGATTTGCACTTTCTCAATAAGCAAGCGTGCTGCATACATACCTGGTCCTTTATTTTGAAGCAGCATCGTTCCGCTCGCCAGTCGATGAAATTCATTTCAATAGCAAATAAGCGACGACGACGCCAAACCCAAGACATAAAACATAAACGTCGAGCTAATCCGGAGCACGGAGAAGCAGTCGTGTGGCGTTTTTGAAACCCAGAAAATTACTTGTCTAGGAAGCAGTGAGCGCGGTCCCAGTTCTTGTCAAGTATCAAGGCGGCAGACGCCTTCCGGTCAAGTCCGAGTGCTCCCAGCGCGAAATTACTAGTCAGCGAGTGAACGAGGCTAGTCGCCATTCTTACTTGACCTGTTGTTTTCAAATTTCTACTACTTGGGCGTCTCCAGCTAGGCAAACGAAAAGATACGTGGGTAAATACTGATATTAAAAACAGGTCATCATAAGGCAAAAAAGAAAGAAGAAGAGACA
This sequence comes from Hypocrella siamensis, assembly GCA_000731825.1. Lineage (NCBI taxonomy): Eukaryota > Fungi > Ascomycota > Sordariomycetes > Hypocreales > Clavicipitaceae > Hypocrella > Hypocrella siamensis. Next base: position 21,455 of record JMQE01000443.1, read on the forward strand.
TGAGGAAAAACAGTCATGTTGAGAACAGGCCCTTTCAGTGAGGCCTAAAAGAAAGAAGAACATATACGCCATGGCAAGCCGGATAAATATTTCGTTTTCATCTTGTGGCAGGACGCTTAATGTCATGGGAAAAATCCTAGGAGGAGCTGCCACGACACATGATTTTGCGGATCAAAGTAGAATTCAATAGTCGACGCAATTTTCTTTCATCAAGCTCTGCCAGTTCGACATAGCTCAGGTACAAGCAAAAATACACGTCAACAAGCCAGTCTGCTCCAAGACTGTATTGAAAAAATAGCCCAGAAAGACGGTGAAAGAGATGGCCGAGTATGGCACTTGGGTACTCTGGAAAAGAGCGCTGCCTTTGTTGGCTCATTTTTTTATGCCTATTGCAGCACTCGACTCTGAGAGCTGAGCACGTCTTTTCTCGGCAGCACCAATCTGAGGGCTCGGCATCTTTGACTTTTGAGCTGGCTGACAAGGGCCGTTGAGTCAGAAAGGCAAGTCAGAAAAGGGTCGATGAGGGTCGTATTTGATATCTTTGGGAGGTAAGAGGATTCGACGTTGAAAGTCGTACTGTAGTGAACCAGACAAGCTGTCTGACAAGAGATTCGGTTACATGCATGTGGCCGCGTGAATCCACTGCCTGCTTTTCCTGTTTTGGCAGACTGCCACATGACCTGCACACTTCGCGTTCTGCCAACGCACACACCAAACAAGTAACAACAGTCTTGGAGACACCTTGCCACACACACACACACACACACCGAGGAGGCCTCGACGGTCACGGCGCTTCCCCCCCCCCTCTCCCCCCCCTCTCGTCACGCTGGAGAGCCAGCGTCGTCGTTCATGTCAGGCACCCACCCCTTGGGCCTCTCGCTCCCCCTCACAACCAGGCCGTAGCCCAGCTTCTCGACCTTGACGACGCTCTGCCTCGCGGCCCCCAACTTGGCCCTGTACTCCTTGGTAGGAATCTCGGGCAGCAGCGCAAAGGCGCAGCCCAGCTCCTGGACGTCCTTGAGGATGGTGCGTCCGTCGGGCCCGCCGCCGCCGAGCATCTGACCGTGCTGGGCCGTCGTCACGGTGGCGAAGCGCATCAGCTCGCCAAACAGGTCAAAGATGCCGTAGAGATAGTCGTTCGGCGTGAGCGGGATGCCGGCCGGGATGGACGTCTGCGCCTGCTCGGGCGTGATGAGGCGCTGGAAGCGCAGGTAGTGCAGCAGCGACAGCGCCTCGACGAGCTCCTCGAGGCAGCGCAGCGGCCATGTATATCTGTACCTGTTGAGCGAGCCGAGGTCTGGCGCGATGGGCTCGAGCAGCTTGGTGATTTCAGCGAGGCGCGTGGCCACGTCTTTTTCCGTGGAATCCGGCAGCTCATTGTTGAGGTGCTTGACGCTGGGAAATGGCAAGAGAAAAAGTATCAGTGGTGATGCGAGTCAACGATCAAGGGCACGTCACCCGTCACAGCAATCCCGCTTCTCCCAGATGAGGACGTATGCACGTACCGCTGCAGAGCGAAAATGCTGTCATTTCGTCAGCGCCGTCGTATATGCAGCACGACATGAATCCTTCACTTTGGCTCACATCTTCTTGCTCTGGGCCGTCACGTCCCTCGACGCCTTGATGATCCTCTCCCGCCGATCATGGTGCTCGTCCAAGTCGTCCCGGAACTTGGCAAACATGGAGTGAAACCGTGTTGGGGCCGAATCTACCGGCCTGCTGGGTCGGGCCTGGCCTTCTCGATCTCGCTTGGTTCCTGAAGCTGCAGACATGGCTGCTTAGAGCTGGCTCACGTAGTGAATCTGCAGCATGAATGGCCAAGTGAGAATAAGAAATGGTTGCAACGGGGTTGAGCGTTGCAGCCATGAAACTAGACCAAATGTGGTACGCATCTCCATTTTTTTCTACCAGTCTTTCTTTATTAAAGGGTCCTCATAGAGAAACAAGCACGCAGGACATGCACACAGAATTCACCGATGGAAAACTATTTGCTTGTTTTTTTCGAAACAGCATGCGTTGATATTGTCTGAAGTTGAAGAACAAAAAATAGACGGAAATTCAATCAAGTAGATACCTTCATTTTTTTTGTACGTACGGGGATGCACTGGTGCATGTCCAAGTGGGGCAACCCATGATGCAACCACAAGCTCGTCCATGGACCTCTCCCAATTCTCCCCAGCCTCCATCACAGCTTTCCAAACCGCCCGAGAGCTCCAACTCGACGCCCACGACGCCGCCATGCCGCCGTCAATATCACCCCTCTTCCGCCCGACGCCGCTGTTCCTCATCGCCGTCGCCCTCCGCCTCACGCTCCTCGTCTACGGTGCATGGCAAGACGCCCACTCGGCCCTCAAGTACACCGACGTCGACTACCTCGTCTTCACGGACGCGGCGCGGTCCGTGGCGCGGTCCGAGTCGCCCTACGCGCGCGACACGTACCGCTACACGCCGCTCCTGGCGTGGCTCCTGGTGCCGACGGTGGCTGTCTTTTCCTTCGGCAAGGTGCTGTTTGCCCTGGCTGACCTGGTGGCTGGCTGGATCGTGGTGCGCATCCTCCGGGGCAGAGAAACGGGCGGCATGTCGGTAGAGCGCGCGGGCGCCTATGCGGCCATATGGCTCTGGAACCCCATGGTCGCCACTATCAGCACGCGAGGCAGCTCCGAGGGTCTGCTGGGCTTGCTGACCGCCGGTTTGCTATGGGCCGTGTACGCGAGGCGCTTCGTCGTCGCCGGCGCCGTCTTGGGCCTCGCCGTCCATTTCAAGATTTATCCCTTCATCTGGGCTCCAGCCATCATCTGGTGGATGGACGACGAGCACCTGCGCGGCGGCAGACCGGGTGGCAGCAGCGCTTCGTCGCTCGCTCGCCGCCTCGTCGCCTTCTTGTCCCCCGAGAGACTGACCCTGGTCGCGGTGAGCTTGGCCACCTTTACGGCCTTGAATCTCGTCATGTACTCCATGTACGGCGAACAGCTGATACCTCCTCGTTGACGTTTCCATCCTGACGAACCCCCCCCCTTCTCTCTGACTTTTGTCTTTGTTTCTCGGCTAACGTATCCCTCTCCTTCAGCTACGGAACCCCCTTCCTCGCTCACACCTACCTTCACCACGTCACCCGCATCGACCACCGACACAATTTCTCCCCCTACAACACCCTGCTGTACCTCTCGTCCTCTGCTGACCCGACCCCCGACGCTTCTTCCTCAACCCTGCACGCCGAGTCCTTCGCCTTCTTGCCGCAGCTGCTCCTCTCGTGCGTCTTGATACCCCTCGTCCTGGCCAAGAAGAACCTCGCTACTACCATGATGGCCCAGACATTCGCCTTTGTCACCTTTAACAAAGTCTGTACTTCTCAGGTATGGAACCCCCCCCCCCTCTTTCCCCTCCTCTTCAGTTGAAAAAATAAAACACAAGGAATACTGTTGGTCGTGCTGTTCCTTCCTTCCTAGTCTGCGATCTATGATGCTGAAATACAATCTGCTGCGTCTCAGTACTTCCTGTGGTACATCATCTTTCTTCCCCTCCATCTCCCCAACTCGGCTCTGCTCCGTGAGCCTGCTGTCGGCCTCACCGCCCTGGCTCTGTGGATCGCGGCACAGGCCGCCTGGCTGCAGCAGGGCTACCGGCTTGAGTTTCTCGGCTACAGCACCTTCTTCCCTGGCCTCTGGCTATCATCGCTGGCCTTTTTTCTCGTAAATTGCTGGATTTTGGGCATCATCATCACCGATGGCGCATCATCTGTATCTGCAAAGTCGTCTTCTCTGAGCACTTGACGACTTGCTCACCAGGAAAAAAATGTACACAAGTTCGAAAGTGTAAAAAATGTAAAATCAAAATTCACTGTCTCAAGAGAGAGGCAGAATCACAAAAGCAATCTTCATTGTGTTCATTGTGGGGTATCTATTCCGCTGATGCATTTTCCCGCCAAGACCAAAGTATCATGTCGCTTCACACGATGGATGGCACGGTGCGTGCGCAATGTCTGGCTCCTGAGCGAGCAGAGATTTCCATGCAGATTCGACCGACGCCACCAGAAAATCATCAGATATTAGGCCCGCTGTGCAATTCGTGGTTTCCCAAACTCCCAAGTCTCCTCGATATCCCTGCTAAAATAGACTCCGCTCCAAAATTTCCCAGGTGGCGAGGAGGGGAGAGCAAATGAAAAAGAAAAAGTTGAAATGTTTTTTGTTGTTAGAAAAAAAAAAGGACTGCAAGGCAAATGACAAAAAAAGGAAAAAGTGATGTAAACTCGTGCAACGCAGTTGCTTTGCTGAGAAAAGAAGATGATAAAAAAAAAAAAAAAAAAAAAACCTTGCGCGCGTGCGTAATCGTGGAAAGAAACGACCACAAAAGCTGCTCTGGACCGTGACGTGGCGGGCGGGGAGAAGTTCAGAAAGGAGAAGAGAGCACGTAGCGCCGGCATGTCAGCAAACGGAGTTGATTGTTCTGCCACGCTTTTCAAACGTCGCTCGGTACAAGGTACCGGTCTTTGATGTCGTGATCTCAGATTACTGGATCGTGATCCGCGTGGCAAGCGATTGGTAGTGTGAGAATTTCCACGACGTGATGCGCGTGCGAGGAGCCTCGGGCACAATCAACATCCTGCCATCTTTGCTGATCGAAATGTTGCCAAAACTGTCGCTGAGGTCGGGAAACGCTACTCGAGGCCGAATCCTGGCCATCTCGGCCACAAGCGCATCACTCCAAACTCCGGAGCATTGTTCGTTGGCCATCAAAAAGAAGGGATTCAACGGCGGAAGGATCGATTCTGTCAACCAACAAATTTAGTTTTCCAACTTATTTCACATCTGACGCCGAGAGAAGCACACAGATGATAAATGGCTTACCGAGGTCCACGTAGCGAATTCGAAGATACCTGACCTCCTTGAATCTTTCCAACGAGCGGACTGCCGAGAGGACCAACTTTTCAAAGGCTTCAATAAATCCCAGTTCTTGAATGCCAGACCCAGATTCGTGGTGGATGCTTGAGTGACGACAGCAATTCTTGACTGTCAAGTCAATCGATCGCAGCCTTGTCGTAAGAGGATTTGCCAGTCGGCTGCCAATGTCAAAGAACTTGTGGCAAATGCGACCCGTGTACGAGAAGTGCTCCAGACGGGACGTCACCTCGGCCATCCGGGTGCAGATGTGAGTTCTCGCAGCCACCTTGGCGAAGAAGGGAGGTATCGCACCCTCGCGTCTGTAGTCGTTTTCGAGGCACATGCTGAGATTGATGATGCGGTCTGGCAGTGAAGGCATGTACTCGGCGACGGAAAGATAACTCTTTGACTTTGGCTTGCTGTAGGATGCCTGCCATTCCCCGAGGTTTGGCAGCGCACTCAGAAGCGAGCCAAAGTCGGCGCTGTCCCGAATCAGGTTCCACTGGCCCCGGGTCACGAGGGTCTGGACTGACTCGATGGGCTGCAGCGTGCGAAACGAGATCCTGTCACGGGAGCGATCGAAGTAGTTGACCTTGGGGGCTTTCCGGCGCTCGCCACCCTCCAGTGTCAGCACCTGCACCGTGGGCAGGACGCGTGAGACGAATCGAAACACCTCGTCCAACGTGCAGTTGTTGGCCGGAAGTGTGTACGTCGCATTGGTCAGGCCATCGGACGTGACTGTGGGCAGAGCCAGGGTGTTGGACCGCGCGAGCGGGCTGTAGGTTGGCTGGAAGACGGGGAACCAAATCTCGACATGCTTGATGTGGCAGGAGAGGTGCTGCCTGTCAGCCAGGTGGATGATGGCGTCGGCAATTGAGTCGACGGTTGCCTTGAGCTTGACGTGTCTGTAGAGCCGCTGCTGCACCAGGACCCTCCAGATGGAGTTGACGAGTGCCAGGTCGGCCAGCTCGCGGCGGCGGCAGTGTCTCAGGACGCTGCTCCAGCACTTGGTCAGGCTCGATATTCTCATGGCGCTGCTGGACGTGGGCGAGATGCAATATCCAAACAGGTGGTCGAGAATGGCCTCGTGGACCTCGGTCGGGAGCTGGTCGAACTTGATGACGTTGGAAGGGTGTGAGGTGGCGTCCTCGCTGAGGGACGCTGCCGAGTCGGTGAGCATTTCGTTATCGGAGCAATCATCAGAGTCACCGAGGCAGCACACGGGAGCACTTCGATCATCTGGAAAAGGAAAGGGCGTGCTGCTTGGTCTCGTCGGGGGCACAAAGCCCGCATGCTTGGTCTGCTCGAGGGGAGGGCTCGACTGTCCGGGGGACGCTGGACTGCTGGAAGCCGTGTTGAGAAAGGCAGCGACCCTGGAAGAGGTCATGAGGGCGGCGAAGTCATCGCCGTCTCGACAGGCATTGCGCAGTCCGTTCCTGACGGGGAGTGCTGCAAGGTGGTCGTCGCCATTGCAAGGAGCGCTGATGGAATCTTCCATTCCTTCTTGTTTTGGCAACTACAGTACGATCTGTTGGGCGGGTGATTCGACTGGCAGCGAGCACATCCTCGCATGCAGCTGAGCTGGAAGATGGCTTTCTCTTGCGGGTCCTCTTTGCGTATCTCCTTTTTCCTTCGCTTTCCAAAGCGGGCGAAATGGGCAGACTGCGGGAGCTGCAGGGCGGCGGGTAGACGGAGAGACTGGATCGTGAAGGGAGGAGGAGTTGGAAATACCAGATGCAGATGGGCGAGACTAGCTCGGTACGTACCGCGTCGGGAAGAGCAGAGGGGGTCGGGGAGGGGCGGATTTGGGGCGAAATAGTATGAGCGGAAGGAGCAGGGGAGTAAGGACAGCCAATCAGCGAGAGGGGTTGAGAAAGGCGGGAAGGAGGGAAATGAGTGATCTCAAGATGGGGGATGCGGAGAAGGAGGAGGGCAAGATCGGGCCTGGCGGTGGCGAACGAAGGGTGGCGATGGACCCGGAGAACAACAGGGCAAGGGAGGGGACTCATGAATGCGCGTTGCGCGCGCGAGTGCGTGAGGAGTTAAATGGATGAAGAGAGGCAGCGTGGGCATGGAGGGGGCCATGAGGCTCCGAAGTTGAAGCGCTAAAAAGGTCCCCATATTCATGCAAGACGAGAACCGAGAAGCATCAACTGGGCAGTTGCATGACGAAGGAGGTTTTGGCCAGATGGAGGACTTTTTTTTTTTCTTCCTGTCTCCTGTTTCCCTCCCTCTCCCTACATTGCATGATGACCAGCATCAACAACAAGCGAAAAAAAAAAAGAAAAAGGAAAAAAGGCAGGGAACCGCAGGGAACGCAGAGGACGGCAGAGAGCAGAACGTCATGACTCGACGCCATACCCGCGGCAGTCTCCGCACTTGACAGTGGTCGCGTGGTGTTTTGACGGACGGGGTGCCAACTTGCTCTGGCCCGGGGGGTTTTTTTTTTCACTGAAAAAACTTCGATAAGAAGTTTCTTGTCATAGAATTTGCTTTGATTTTTCTTAATTGGAAACTTTTGATGATTTTAAAAAAAGGCACGCAAAGTCCTCTGGCAAATCAGCCATCTCCAATTTCAGTCGAGAAAATGACTCGAGCGCAGGCTGGACCGGCCCGCCGTCGGCAGTCAGCGCTGGATCCTGGCTTCTCGCGTCTTTTTTGCGCCAACAGCCCCCCTCCCCCCGGCCTCGTCCGGATGGAAACAATAGTCCCTGGTCCTTTCAAAGTTTAAACTAGGTACGTGCGTATTCCCTTAAGCCTCGTAAAGCACGTGCCGTCATTGATGTTTTTTTCTTTTGAACCGCTTCTTCCTTTGGCGTTTTCAATGACAAGCCTCGAGCGTATTCGCATCTCACGTCCTCGCGACCCAGGACTGCCCTGCAGCCCGCCACGTACATATATGTATGTATTTCATAGCTTTCAAAGCAAAAACGAAAAAAATGTGCGCCGACTTCTGGTTCTGTCCCCTTCCCAGCCTTGGCCTGCAAGGTGTGCACTCGGGAAGGGTCTTCTACCAACACAAGCACAGCGCCGGCGCGGCCGGCCGCAAAGCGTACAAAGAGAAGGTGACGGGAAAAAAAAAAAGCACAAAGAGTCCCCTCCCCATCCACTGAAGAATGACGGCTTGCGCCGGTCTTTATGCTCGGCCGCCCACACATGGCTATGCTTTGACAGGCCACCTCCCTTTCAAGCCGCGGCACCTACCTCTGAAACATCAAGCTCATGTTGCTTCCAACACCATGACGATACGTGGGGACGACCTTGGCCGGCGTAAGAACGGATTAGGGTGACTGCCGGTCCCCTGATTCATTGTGCATGAGACGGGGTTGTACGTTTGCAGCGCGCGTTGTAGCCGATGAGGAGATTGGGACAGGATAGGAGACATTCCGAAAGATGAAAAATAGGCGAGCAAGGGAAGAGAGAAAAAAGAGAAAGAGTGCATCATGCAGCATGCCAATGTATCAGAAGCTCCTGAATCTGCGACCAGCTCGAAGAAACCATGCCGGCAAGATGCAGCAAACGGGGAAACGTGATCCGGCAACACGGCCCGGGTTTAATGCCCTTCCCTCCCCTGAACTACCAGTGACTGGCTATATGTACTGTAGATGCCGGGCATTGGCGGCAACGGGCCAGTATTTCCGGTTGTGGGAATTCCCCCCCTCCCCCCGCACAGACGATGCCGTCGTGTTTGAGACTGGAGAGGGACGGGACGAAGAAAAAGTACAATGTCATGCGACGAGACTCACTGCCAGGCATGATGAAAATCACGTAATCGGCGCCAAATGCCCGCTTCCGTCAGTCCTGGCCGTTCCAGGACCTGCGTAACATGTACAGTAGCAAGATTACACCAGGGCGGACGGACACTTGTACCGGTGCTGCTCCTGCTCCTGCTCCTGCAAGCACCGGGCTGTTTTGAAAGGATCAATGTAGGGAGTGATACTTGGGCCGGGCACAGATGAGCGGCAGTCTGCACATCCTGCCGTTGAACCAAATTAAAAAAAAAGTAAAATAAAAGATACATACCTATAGAAGATGCACGTCGGCCAAGAGCGTCAAATGGTAGGCAGAAGACACAGCATTCATCAACGCAGTTCGTAACCGCCCGTCTCTGAAAATTTCTGTTTTATTTCCAGACACCGTGACGACCGCTTTGCAGCCAATCCTCACCCACCATTCCCACCGCCACAATATCTATCTAACTACATACGCGCTTGCTCAAAAGGCAAGCTTCCACCAAACACACATGTACATACATACACACATACATATCTACCTGCCTAACCTGACGGGCGCTTCCCGCCCAAAGACCCTGCAGCGGCTCGCGTTTGAGCCGTACCAAGATGCCCCCGCCAACCAATCAAAAGCGACGCCGGCCACACACCCAGCAAGCTCCCGAAACCCGTACCAACGCCTCTTTTTTTTCTTTTCGGACTCGGGAGCCGCCCTCTAGCTTGATCCTTTTTCTTTTGGGCGTCTTCTTTGTCATGAGGATTTTCCTGTCTCTGCGACGGCACCTTGGGTGCTTGGCGTGTTTTTCTTTTCTTTTTTGGGAGCTTCTGCAGGGTTACGACGGCCCTGCACGAGATGGAATCTGGCTTGTTACCTGAAGCTGGGGCGTAGTCTGATGCTGTTTTGGAAATCTTGCATACCTGGTCTCTCCTTCATCGATCGACATGGGCGCGATGACGGGATGAGAAATCTGTTTAACATGGGCATGCTTGTGACCGAGTCCTTTGCCCATCATGGCCGTTGTCAATGGTAGGCATGGGGCTGAGGTCGATCCCTGTTTGCGAAATGCATTCCCAGCGACGGAGCTGTGCTCGTCTTGTATATTATTGCTCTTGATGTCTTTCGTTCTTGGTTCGTTCTGCCATTCTCTCTTGTTCTTCTTCGGTCGCGTTGGTGGTGCTGTGAAGACCTATTGTCGTCGACGTCTTTCACTTCATTGTCACTCTTTTTTTTCCTTGGCGCATTGCTCTCCGCATTGTTCTCGATTCTATTGAGAGGCAGCGTCGACTGCATGCACTTTGCATTCACTGCATTCGAGTCTGGGCTTTTTCATTGATCCATTTGTTCCTTTCCCTTCGCCATTCGTTCGCTCACTCGCTCGCTCACACCACCAAGATATCTTCCTTGGAGCGTTGACTCGCCCTTCAATCTTTGCTTTTCCTTTCAGAGTGATCCGCAGGATCGGCCCTCGCTCCAGAGTCCTTTCGCTGTCTTTTCTTTATTTATTTCTTTTTATTTCAGACTCAGCGTGCCGAGTCGCGTGGTTGAACCACCATCATGGCGCTTCCTAACAGTATATGCTGCTTCTTGTCTGCGTTCCTTCTTTGGTGGACACATCTCGCCGCCGCGGCGCCTGCAACCTTTCTCACGGCGTCTTCTGCCGGCAGTCCGTATCGTGTCAGGGGCCCGGAAAATAATGTCGGGGGCAATTGGAACGCCACGACGGCTGCGTCCTATCCCGTTTCGAGCGCGAGTCCCAACAGAACCGGCATCCCGATAATAGCCAATCCTGACGCCCCGAATCTCATTCCCAACAGATACATTGTCGTGTACAACAGCTCCTTCAGCGGCGAGGCCATCGAGGCCAAGATGACGTCCTTCTCGGCTGCCATCCAGAAGCGCAATCTGCACAAGCGAGGCATCGGGGGCCGCCAGCTATCAACCGAGATCATGTCCTTCAAGATGAACCAGTGGCGGGCCATGGCGCTGGACGCCGACGACGCCATGATCAAGGACATACACTGTGCCGACGAGGTCGAGTACGTCGAGGCCGATCAGTGGATGACGGCCCAGGCCACCATTGCCCAGACCAACGCCCCCGTCGGTCTGCAGCGCCTGTCGGAGTCGCAGCCAAGACGAGCGGCACCGTACGTCTTTGACCAGTCTGCCGGCGAGGGCGTGACCGTGTACGTCGTCGACACGGGCATCCGTGTGTCGCATACAGAGTTTGAGGGGCGAGCCACGTTTGCCAAGAACTTTGTTCCCGGGTCAGCCGTATGTTTCTTCGTCCCCCCGCCCCCGTCCTTGGCTTCAAAAGGCCACAATGACGAGAACGAAAAGAATTTTGCTGATTGGGGCAAAACATAAACCCGTCAGGACACCGATGAAAATGGCCATGGGAGCCACGTTGCTGGGACCATTGCCGGGGCGACGTTTGGCGTTGCCAAGAAAGCCCAGATTGTCGGCGTCAAGGTCCTCGACGCCATGGGGAGCGGCTCCAACTCGGGCATTCTCAACGGCCTGCAATTCGTCATTGACGATGTGCATCAGAAGAGGCTGAGGGGCAAGGCCATCCTGAACATGTCGCTGGGAGGAGGCTTTTCGCAGGCACTGAACCGCGCCATTCAGGCCGCTTTCAATGCTGGAATCGTTCCAGTCGTCGCTGCCGGAAACGATAATGTGCGTGACATTTCTTGAACCTGTTCACTGTGCGCGCGACATGTCAGCATGGGAACGTCTTCCTCCACGTCTCTGACTTGTTTTTTTTTTAATTAGGTCGACTCCAAGAACACCTCGCCCGCCTCGGCAGAGAGCGCAATTACCGTCGGCGCCATTGATGCGCACACTGACGTCCGCGCCAAATTTTCCAACTTTGGCGAGGCTGTTGACGTCTTCGCCCCCGGCGTCAACGTGCTTTCTGTCGGCATCCGCTCCGATACCGACACCAAGGTCCTGAGCGGCACCAGCATGGGTAATGTTTTTCCACCGGCCTTCAAGGTCCGACCTGATTATTCATGGGGGTGCATCGCTGACGCTCTTTGGGCGCAGCCTCTCCGCACGTGGCCGGCCTGGCCGCATATCTCATGGGCCTGGGGAAAGTTCGGGATCCAGCTCATGTCGACCAAATGATCAAGGAGCTCGCGAGTCGGACCGGCGCAGAAGTTGCCAACAACGTCCGGGGCACGACTTCTTTGATTGCAAACAACGGCCATGCATGATGGCTATCCATCTGCGAATCGACGACGGGATACTTTTGGCATGGCAGCAGACTCCGAGAGGTTTCAATTCGCGGCGATTTCGCATGATGTTGCAATCTTTCCTTTTTTTTCTTCTCTTTCCTTTCCTTTTCAGCTGCAGCTTCAACATTCTTGTACAACATCGTCAAATATACATAAAATGTATAAATACACCCAAAAGTGTACACCTACAGTTACATCGAATCCGACGCAATGATTGCCAAAGCAGCTGAAGGCTGGGTACTTCATTGGCGACGGAAGCGGGTAGCCACAGCACTCTAATTTCCTTTTTCTCAGCTCCCACCGAGGCTTCTCTGGACTAAGTCAGCCTCAGCCTGAACATGCGCGCCGCAGTAGGAGGGGTTCACTTGAGGTGGTGTTTTCACGGAGCTTTGATGACCTTGTAAGATGACAGCTGACGCAATCTCGATATGCAGTGTTGACTGACGTGTACGAGCTTGGAAAGCGATGTCGCAAATCGATACTGGCCGATCCAAGTTTCATCGAGTACAACCAGCTTCGTGCATCGAACCGTCATGGCTGCCGAGAACACCGTTAAGGGATGAAATGCTTTTCGGTCAAAACAAACCTGCAAGCATCATCCCAAGGTCGTATTGCCCCGAAGAAACAGAAAAATAAAATAAATTGAGCATTTTGCTCTTCTAAATGTTGCTCGCCAATCAAGCCTCATCACACAACCCCTTTTTTCATAAGAAGCAACCATGACAAGAAACTCAACCGGGCCATTCCGCAGGAAAGTAGCAAAGACCATTATCGTCCTTTGTTTTTAGCACTTCTTCGGCACAACCGCGGTCATGAAAGGACCAGATTGCAATTTGACATCCGTGCTGGAGGAGACGTGTGATGCCGCCATGTCGAGAGGGCGGAAGCAAAGGAAAAAGCGGAAAGCATCATGCACGACCATGGACCCAGTAGATCCTCACACAGCCAGCGATGAGAAGTGGGAAAGACAGAAATAACGAGAGCTCTGTTGAGCTACCTAGGACCGTCGTGTGCAGCAGAACAAGTGTCGGATCGAGATTCGGGCAGCGCATGGCGTCAGGGGCCAGCCTTGAGTTCATTTTCGCCGCTGCTGATGCCACGTATTCGCATGCAAGCTCTTGCGTTGGATGCAGCGCATCGTTGCACGGCTGCAAAGCAAGGTGAGAGAGAAAATCTTGTCCGAGAAAGAGAAAGAAGACGGGAGAAGAGAAGAAAAGATGCAATTGTGGCCCGCACGTGACCCTCCTCGCCTCCACAATGCCCCGTCGTCCAGAACCGAAGGAGCCAGTGTGACGTCGAGCTCCAGAGTGGACGCCTTGTGTGTTCACTTCACTTTTAGATGCATCTGATGCAGACATTCACTTGCTGATCTACCGTATCGGCAAAGAGAATGAACTGGTAGATACTTCGTAGGCATTCACTGGGCGGAAGAAGTGACGAAATTTGGAGGATTGTATTATTATTGCCTTTGGCTTTCAACGTCAAGAAGCTCGATTTCCTCACGCCACTCTCCTCCAGCCTTTCTCTGGACTGTCCTGCCACTCAGTCCTACAGCAAATCGTACCCGTACCACTTGCTTGCAGGTATTGGTTTTTGAAAAAAAAAAAAAAAAGGATCAAATCGAAACAAATGACTTTTTCGAGTGGCGCCATGCATGCTTTGGCAATTCACGATATCAAGAAGCAATGGACGGCGACAAGAAAAGATCAGCTTCCAAATCAGTAGGTTTCCCTCTCCGCAGTAATATTCCAATGTTACAATTCGCCGCGAGCACTGGTAATAGCGCCTTTGCCAACGTCGCTGAGCCGATCATACACGGTTCGGGCTTCTCTGAAGACGTTGGGGAATTTTGCTCCCAATAGCCAGGCGGTACCAATCTAAGAAGGTTGTAAGTGAGATGGCAGGATCGAGGAGGAGATGTGAGAAACAGTACCATGATGCCGGAGACAAGGAGCAGGCCAAAGAGCACGATGCCAAACATGACAAGATTTTCGCTCAAGTCCGCTGGAGACTCGTCCTTTTGATGGCCGCTCGTCTCTTGGGCCAATTTCTTGGGATCTTGTTGGGGGAAGAGAGTCTCGATGAATTGCTCAATCTGAAAGAAGCCAATTGTCAGCAAGCGGTGGTCTTCTTAGGAATCATAGCAGCTTCGTGCGCAAGACTCACCTTGGCGCAGCGCACGCTAATGTTGAGGTAGTTTGGATCTCGAGGGTCGTTCTTCTTTTGGATCTTTCTCAAGTATCGTCTGAAGACCTCGCAGACCATTTGCAGGTTCTGCGTAGACTCGATCATGATTTGACAAGCATCGCCCTTTGTGATCTTGACATTGCGCTTCAAAACGTCGGGGTTGCGAAACATGACCTCCATTGTGGCTATGGCCATTGTTTGTGGAATGGCAACAAAGTTGAAGACACTCTGCTCACGCATGCCCGCCATGTAAAAGATGCATTCCTCGCAATGCTTGAGCGCATCCAGAATCATGTCGGAGACGCAATTGAGTGCTTTCTCTTCGTACTTTGGATCGAATAAGTCCTCCCAATTGTCGACATGACGGCTCCAAATCTCTTTGGGGTACCATCTTCTGCCTTCTTGCCAGTCCTCTTGGATATCACGCATGATGTTGGTTTTCTGAAGAAACTGACCCATCGACTCGGTCAGGCTCGGCCGCTCCGCAAGCTTCGGGTTGCCCAGTCCAGAAGTGACAAACATTCTGGTCAGGCCTTCGCCAACCAAACCAGCGACGTAGTGACAGTATAGCTCGTAGTCTTTGATGCTTTCGACCCCGTTGGTAATCATCTCGTCGTTTTGCGCATAGTCAGCCATGCCATTGCCCATTTTGATGGCAATGTCTTTGATGACTTTGTAGTACTCGGGCTTGATCTTCTTGAGCTCGGTGATGACCACGTCGAATTTTTCGAGGAGCTCCCTGTCCTTCTCCTGGCTGCCATGGAACTGCCAGCCGTCGATTTCCATGGTCTCGTTGAAGTTGCGTAGAAGGGGAAGTTTCTGATCTAAGGGGATTGTCATGTCGTCTTCGATGGTGTCAAGGCCGCGCAGGACCAGGTAGAACAGGCTGACGGGGACGAGAAGCTCGGGATCGAGTTCCTGGATTACTGTTGCAAAACTGCGACTCGTCAAGTTCAAAAAGCGAAAGCATTCTCGCAGAGTTTCGGGTTCGGACGAGGGATCTCGTTTGTGGACAGGGTTGTGCCAGAGCTTCCTGCAGTGAGACTTGAGTTAGTTCTTCCCGCCTGCGCTCGTCATGACTGCATCACTGAGGATTGAGCCAAACCATTGAATCATGGAGCGAAGCTGGTTCGGATGTAACAAGTAATAAAGCGCGCCCATTTTGTCGAAGAATTGCAAAAAAGGAACGAGGGATGAGAACAGTCGTCGCAAAAAAGGTAAAACGAGGGTAGGAGGAGAGACGGAAGACGGAAGAAGAGGAAATGATCCGAGGGTCGCGCTAGAGAGAGTCCCACGCGGATCTAGCTAGGCCTTGGCTCTTTGTCGAGCACAAAGTTTCCAGCTGCGCGAAATAGCTCGGCTCTCGATCTAGATTGGGAACTTGAGACAAAGGAAATCTCCGTCTGCTCCCGCGTAGGGAACGTGGACGCAAGGGGGGGGGGAGGGAAAGAAAAAAAAAGACCGTTGAAAGGAGCGTGGGGCTGGGGGCCAAAAATTGACAAAATGTCGTTATCTAGCTGCAGGTTTGGAAGCAGGATTTTGTGGTTTTCATAATATTGGGGGATTGGCCCCACATTTTACACCCTCCGTTCCTCTCCAACTCTCCAACAAGAGCCGAGCTCGGCGACTACAATCTTTACCCAAGATGGGTGGCCGAATGAAAGCGCTACACACACGGACGTGGCAATCCAATCAGCAACCGGTGGCGCCCTCTCCTCGTTGCCGTCCGAAGAGTCTCATGTCGGCCGAAGTCGACCGACATGAGTCCTCCCACGCTTGGCGACCTGCTTCGCCAAGCTGCTTCGATTGTCTGCTCGATAGCCTGCAAAGTCGTCATGTCGTGCTTCGCTGACGTCCGCCGTACGACCCCAAATCGATACATGTCGTCCGTTCAGAGGGTTGCATCCCGATAAGCAGGCCTGGCTGGGCCGCTGAGAGCTGACATGCTCGAGGCGGCACGACTGCATATCTCCGCTCACCACTCCTGAATACGAGATGCTGCTCACTGCTCGCGGAATGAGTCCATGGCCAATAGGAGTCGTGCACACTTCATGCGTCGATGCGTTACGCCAGAGAAAAAGCAACCTCCCGGTGCAGCTCCTGACTTTTATTGAGTGGTACTTATCCCGACGAACTCTCGGAAACGCCAGCCTTCCCTGTCACCGACTATTCATCAGATCATGGCGAGTCCGTCTCAATCTTGCGTAGCACCTTGTCATGGGCTCTCAACGACGCGATGTCACGCGTTCGCATCCCAAAAGAATTCTTAATCGGCAAGATGATGTCATTTGCGATATGAATTCGTGGCCACAAAAGGATGCTTGCTTCTGCATCATGTCCGTTCCTGAAGACGGTGTGCGACCGTGAGAACCGTGGCACTGCCAAGCCAGGCCATTTTCTATCGCGTCATATGTTGATCGCGCAACTTTGCCTCCAGCCTGTGGCATGATTCTAACATTACCGGAAAAACCGGGTTCATTTTTTGTTTTCTTCATTGCGTCAGTTTCTCTTCATCATCTCTCCGTTCTGAGCCGCCAACATCACCGAGTGAAATCACCAGCCTCGGAGATGGGCGCGTGTCGAACGTCGAATGTCTTGTCAACCCTCAAGCCGCCACCGACAGTCTCGGAAGGATCCCTCGCGGCTTCGATATCAACAGTCGACGAGCCGAAAGTCCGAAGCCAGGAGTCATCCATCTTGGCATAACCAGCGTGATTCCGGAGAGCCGGTTTTGGTTTCGCTGGATTTGCCTGTTCCAGCGTCGCATGAGCTGGACTCACGGCAGCCAGGCCAGCGTCCTTTGGATTGCCGCCATCGCTTGGCTTATCCGAACTCGCTCGTAGATTCTTGATCAAGTCGGATTTCATGACGCGACGCATCAAACCGGCGAAAGCGGGCGTTGAACAGATGACAACCGCCACATTCATTTCGACAAGACTGCCCACGGTTTATTAGCTTCCCGTGTTCCATGCGCATGTGATGAGAGTCTCGTCCTGGGGTATCAGGGTTCATACTTGCAAATCACCAGGACGCCGATGCCGTAGCCGATGTCGAGATCACCCACAATCCACTTGATCCTGTAGACGAGCGAAACCGTAGTAGCGAGACAACCACTGACAGGTCAACTGACATGATCAGGGATAGGTGGCCGAGAGCCAAGGGGGGCTCCGCGAAAGGTTTAATTTGGAGATGACGGGCAGCGGTAAGATAAAAATGTACATGTCAAGGACTAGACCACCGGCGGCCTGCAAGATGCCCCACGAGAAGGGAAGCGAGCGGCCAGTCTGTCCTGCAAAGGTAGACCAGGTCTCGCCTACATGCGGCGCCGTGTAGAAGGAGACTGAGCCAATGATGGAGCCGTACAGAATGACGCACGCTACGATTGCTACCCAGATTGCGTAGCGCATCGGCCGCTTGATTTTGAAGATTGATAGGAACATCATCAAGGTCGCCGTCTTGCCAAAATACAGGCTGAACAGGAGAGCCATTCCCCAGAAGAAGAAAATCTGAAGTGCAAGCATGAGGTGATGCGCAGCGCCAGAGGGAAGATTGAAAGCGAGGGCAAGCGATGACTGACCTTTTCAAACTCGGCATTGTTCCCAGCAAAAAAGGTCGACTTGTGGTAAAAGTACCTGGAATCTGCAGGTTTACATGGCGGATCAGTCCAGTCTTTGGGGGACAGAGAGTCATCTACTAGCAAGTGAAGACGTGCGGACAACATACAGACGATGGTGACAACTCCGGCTCCGAGGTTGAGAAGCATGGCCAGACAGACGAAGACTAAAGAGGTCAGAAAAAAAGAAAAGGATTCACGAATGCGGTGGCTCACGATCAAGACACTCACCATCGCTCAACGACAACTTTTTCCTGTTGGCGTACAGCCTGCCGAGGCCGACGACGGTAGCAAAGGTGGTGGGGATGACGCTGATGGCGATCATCAACGACCTCAAGCCAATATCATTGGACTCTGCGCCGCCGTCGTCGGGCCCCCCACCATGGGAGAAGCTGGCCGGCAGCGTGTTGCTGTCGGCATCTCGCAGAAAGAGGGTGGCGAGAGACATTGCGGGATCGTGGGCCGATTTGCGACGAAAAAAGCCTCGCGCCTGGTTCAAGGAAAGAAATGAGCTGTACGGATGAGAAGAGAGCGAAATGGGCAAGCTCGACTCGGTCATTTGGGATGCTCCACCCCATGTGCTGGAAATAGTCGGACCAAATGTGACGGGTTTTTAAAGATGTGGTTTTACGACCCCAAAATCCCCCCTCCTCCCCCAAGTTCCCAAGTCCGTCATACGCTGCGCGGCACTGCCCGGAGGCATTATCGTGCTGACAGCCTTCCGGGGACTGCGAAAGAGACGATAAGCCTCAATGTAACACGTCAAAAATGGGAAAGCGTGCGACTCTGCTCTGACGTGAGACCTCGCGAACTCTTGTCTGCGTCTGCTACATCTCGGTCCCCCGTCGTCGCCCAGCCAAAGGTAAAAAAAAAAACTGCTCGTCTCGACACCAGCTTGGACGAGAGTATATCCATGACTCGACTGGAGAAAATAAAATAAAAAATAAAAAATAAAAATAAAGACGGCATGGGCAAAGGCCGTCAAGTCAGTCCAGATTTACCATTTTCAGCCAAGCCGTGGGCGGCGATCAGGGCATCACGGCAGCAGGGGAAAAAGAATGGATGCCCGGTAGATGGCTGGCGCATACCCGACCGTTACAGTGGCGAATATAGGAACCAGACCTCTGTTTCATCACAAGGCTGACGACGGAACGGCTGCTTGCGACTCGGCAACACGAGACAAGTCTGATGATGGCCGAAGCCCCCTTTTTTCCAGAACCGCCGCTCGACGACTCTCCAAGCTTCTGTTGCAGAACTATGTATGGCTCCGTGACACAACGATGACAAGCTGCCGTGGAGTAGAAACAATAAGGGTGGTGACATGGCCACCACACCCAAACTCGTCTGACATGCATCAAGGCTCGATCAAACGGCCGACTTTTTGTGATGAGCACAGATTATTCGCCGAGCCTGAGAAGGCAGCCCATGAATAAACATAAAAATAAAAAGAGCAAAAACGAATGAGTGAGCCATGACCACCCAAGAGGAGCGGTTGCCATTTTCCGCTGTCAGCCCAGGAAAGTCCTTTACCATCGATGCATCTGGGAAATGGGCAAAAACGTTAGTGTAACACTATCAAGGCTCGCAAAAAAAAAAAGGCGGCCATAAATATCGGCCGGCCCGCCACGCTTCGAGGGATCCTTTTGTCGCACGGCAAAAGGGCCGATCAGCACTACTTAGTCAGGGCTGGCCATCTGCCGCTCAATGAATCCTTCGGCCCATGAGTATGTATGTACATATGTATGTATGTATGTATCTAGGAGGATAGGTAGGAAGGTAGGCACCCACGGACATTGCCATGAACACGGGCGCGGATCCTGGCCGGAGGGGAGGGCCAAGAAGGTTGCGTTCAGCCAAGACACGGTCCAACGCTGGAAGGGGAGGAGGCGATGCTGCTGCAGATGTGATGGGGATTTGCCAATCTTGCCACAAGTCAGGTCACACACACATGTCCACGTGGTATTTTCCCTGGTGATTCATGGCGTTACATTATTCAGAATGGTGCGGCTGGATTTTTTTTATGCAAAGCGAGGACGAGGCGACGTCTTTTTGGGGCAAGGAGCACGGCGACCAGGTATGTCTGACAGCTCAAGGACCAAAAAAGGAAAAAAAAAGGGGAAAAAAAGGGAAACAGAAACACACCCTCACGGAGACGCAATGACTCATTTTGTCTGACAGGGTTGACGCAGCCAAGAAAAGACATCAAGGAGCTTTTGTTTGATCCATCGGGGGCCTTTTTTTTTTTCACACCGGCGCTCTGGTCTGTGCATAGTCTGCTTGCTAGAAAACACGCAAATTCCGCATTTGGGCGTGCGGAAGATGACGCGCGTTTCTGCTCGCTGTGGAAGTGTAATCCGACCCTTGCTCAGAGGCTACGTGCCGCTTTGCATACAAACATTGCGCGCCAGCCCTGTTTCTGGTCAGAGATAGTCAGCGATGATGAATGAAAGTCACGAGGATTAGTAGTATTCAGGGTGTGCTCTTGTAGGATATGTTTAGATATCCCGCAGAGTGACAGGAGTATCATCTTTCTAAAAAAAAAAAAAAGAAAAGAAAAGAAAAGAAAAGATAAGATTGGTTTGTGCATAAAGAAGGGGGACGGCGCGTAGGTACATGCCCCCTTAGTGGGTGTACGTACTAGTCGCCGGCCCGCAGCGCGTGCTAAAGCCAGGACGGGACGAAAAAACCGGGGTCGAAGGCGCCAAGAGCTTGTGTGCCAGGGCCCCAGGACAAGACTTGACGTGATGTCCACCCCGCCCAGTTGGCCTGACACGCTACTTGAATGGTTCTCGTACGCTTGTCATGACACGGACACCCAACGAGGCTTTGCTATTTGAACCGGACGCGCGATGGAGTGTGTCGCCCCCGATACGGAACATTTCTTGGCAGGCATTATCGGCAGCGCGCAAAAAAAAAAAAAAACCTCGAAATTCGGGCTGCCGTTAGATGAGACTCACAGGTGCCGCTAGCCCCCAACTGATTCAAGCCACAGCCGATCAATCTTCACGCCACGAAATACGACATGGCGGACGCCAAGATTGGTCATGGTGGTGACACGGGAGACGACACGGCCGAGATGATCGACTGCGTCAAGCGAGACGCGAACAACGTCGACGATTGTTCAGATGAGACAAATTCAGATCAGAACAGGGAAGAAGCCACTTTTCCATGTTTCTCGCCAGCGTAGCCAACGCCCATCATAATGTGTCGCAGCATCTGGCCTGGACTGGGGAACAGGCATCCCCAAAATTGGCGACGGCGACAAGAATTGACCAAGGCAATGATCTACCATGTGCACTTCCGAGAAACCACCATGACAGCGTCGAGCATCAGTCTCGAGCCAACCACCCCCCCCCCCCCCCCCCCCCCCCCC